>JACEGR010000487.1:0-257553 GCA_014170235.1 Listronotus bonariensis | reverse complement strand
CGGAGAGGTTTTAAGTTTTAACAGGGCTCGGATTCTTCTTAGGTGATGACTCGGTCGTTATCGATTCTCAATATTCCTTTCGAAACCTATTGGTCTTATTTTCTCATCTGTTTTTACGTAAATATTTAATAGGATAAAGACTTATTTAATAAGGAAAGTGCCTAGTTATGGAACTCGAGAGATATCGACTCGTAATCGAGTTTCAAACAAGTTAAGAATCATTATTCGGTAGCGACTCGATACGATACGTCTCGAAACAGCGGTTAAGAATCCGCCTGCAGGTGTCGCATGTCGTTTTGAAATTAAATTAAACCTATTATTTCTTGCAATTAATAGATGGCAGGGCAAACCGAACGGTGCAGGCAGCGGCGCTACGTGTGGTTTCTACGTCCAATTACGAGAATTTCTCTAGGTGGTCACAAGAGGTGGTGATTCCCTGAATGTTAAATCTGTGTGTTGTTACCAGTGGACTAATAGAGTATTATTGGTGTTTAACTTTTAGTTTTTCTTATTTCTTTTTATATCCTTTATTTTTATTTATAAAAATTATTACTTGCAAGATATTTGTTTCTTTATTGTATATTTTTAGCTATTTTATCAGTACCCTCTCGCAAAACCTTAAAACTAATATAAATTTAATATTTAATAGGGGCCCGAAAATCTGATGGAACACAGGCCCGTAACTACCTCGTTACGCCACTGGCGCTGGCTATCGCATTATTAAAATATGACTGGAAAAAAATATTTTAAGAAACAAATGTATAAGAGAAGAATAATTTTGGCTTTTTAAATCCTTTTATTATTTCAATTATTAAAAATATACCTATTGCAGATAATAATTTATAAATCTTTAGTAAAAAAATAATTTTTTTATAATGCAGAATTTTTTCATCTGCTAATTTTCATTACTCTGGGTTTTTTCCACTTTACCTCTGTGAGTGGCGCCCATGGCGTTATTTATTTATTTATTGGTACTCCTTACAAACACAAATAAATGTTATTACATGTAAGGGACTAAACTAAATAACTAAGGTGCTAAATGGCACTGGTCAGATTCCATCAGATTGTGCGTCTTATTGGCGTACTCAGTTTTTTTTTTTGGTGAAATAAGAAACATAATAAAAAAGTCCAAAGCCAAATTTAATTTAAAAAAATAGATGCCCAAAAAAATTTACAAATTGTGTAAATCATGAGGGTAAGTTGGCACAATTCATAAATTTATAAAGAAAGTAAACAGCATAAGGCTACAGCTTCAGCGGCCAGCGGAGAGCGGAAAGTGTGAGAGTCCTTTATTTGATCTTTATGGTATAGCATAAACGAAATAAGAAACATATTTAAAAAGTCCATAGCCAAATTTAATATTAAAAAAGATGACCAAAAAATTGACAAATTTTGTAAATCATGAGGGTAAGTTGACACAATTCATAAATTTAAAAAGAAAGTAAACAGCATAAGGTTGCGGCTACGATACCAAGCGTCAGCTGCCAGCGGAGAGCGGAAAGTGTGAAAGCCCTTTATTTGATCTTTATGGTAGCATAAACGAATTTGTATTTTTAAGTCAGGCGGCTGCAATATACGCAATGACATGACATAATGGACCGGCCCCGATGTATTGCTGCTGTGAATTTATTTGCGGCCAACAAAAGAGAGAGAGGTCCGAGAGAGATGGAGCTAATTACGGAAGAAAGCCCTGCAAAAATGGAATTTAAATGTGATAATGGGGATTAAAGTATATAAAGTATATATAGTATAGTATATTAAAGTATAATCACTTTTAAAATCAACTGCTTTCCAACGGTAAACGAATTTTAAAAGCACGTTTTTCCGTAATTAGCTCCATCTCTCTCGGACCTCTCTCTTTCGTTGGCCGCAATAAGCGATCGCAAGGGCCGGTCCATTATGTTACGTCATTGAATATACGTGAGCAAAAAGCCCTGCCGGTGCCGCTCCAAACGAACAAATATTATCTGTGGAGCGTTTCTAAATTTTCTACTGTATATAAACTGGTTTCAAAACATTGTTTATTATTATACCCCAAAATATTATAGTCAGTACCGGTACAGAGAATTGACACTTTTCGCTCCACGCTTCCGCTTGTTATCGTAGCCAAGGCCTTAGGTATAAAATGAACTTAGTTTATAGTTAAATAACACATTTAAATAATCGTAGTAATGGTAGTGGTGAGAAAATTTTTACATTTTTATTTTATAACAATAATTATAATTATTACCATAAAATACTATTTAACAATTAAAAATCTAACGCTATGAATTTATTTAAAACTAATTAAATTCAGGATGCGCGACTATATTGACCCATTTTAATTCCAAATAACTTTGGAAGATGAAAGTTATCAAGGTGCGGTGCAGATTCGAACCACGACCTGCATCCGTATCTTTTCGCGAACCACTATGACAGCTTCGTCTAGATTTTTATACAACGAACTGCAACCTGCAACCGTACATATCTGAACATCGGAGCGAACGCCGTCGCAGACCAGATAAGTGTCGCAGCTCAAGGTTCGCCCCAAACCACAGCTTGTCGGTAAATTAACATCAATAAAAGAATTGGTCCGCGACGGCGGCGGCGTTCGCTCCGACGCCGATGTACGGTTGCGGGTCGTTGTATAAAAATCTAAACGGAGCTGTCGTAGTGGTTCGCGACGAGGTAAAGGTTGCAGGTCGTGGTTCAAATATAGACGCACCATTAGGCTACAATAACAAGCTGCGAGCGGAGAATGTAAGAGCGCTGCCTTTAATCTTTATTAGTATAAAATAATTTGTAATTTTAAATCAGCTTATGTTAACCGGGGTATACACGGTCGTGCAAAACTGTCTCATCTGTCAAAAAACCAAAGCTTGCGCTCAAATTTGACCGTGTGTATAAAAAACTGCCACATCTGGCTTGCCATGCGACTCGATGTCCGAGTTTGATTTTTGTGGCGCGCGTCGTGCAAACTTGTGCATTTGTAGGACACGTCAGTTAACGTTTCAGTTTAGGAACGTCGTATACGGAGTTATAATGTTGGTTTTGAGTTACAAAATGGCTCTTTGGCGCCAGGAAGATGTATTGCGTGATTTTATAGATATGTACCAAGGTTATCCATGTGTTTGGAAAGTTAAAAGTAATAAATGCATTAACAAAAATAAAAAAAATCTTTTCGCTGAATTACGCTTATGTTCAAGTTATGATCACACCACCAGCTGTCAAAACTGACGCTGAACTAACAGGTACATCTGAATCGTGTGTATCAAAACCTTCATTTGACATTTGCTTTCATGCAAGTGCGTTTTAGATTTGCATGACCGTGTATACCCCGGTTTACATCGTTTTATAAAGGAAAAATTTACTTTTAAGATTGTGGAATAATATACATGGTGTTTTATGTAAAATAACTAAGTTGCCTCATATCGGAAAATCAGTCATTTTGTTTTTGTGTTAACCGAATGACACAACTAAATGGCAAGGGTATGATAAAAAAACTTAAAAAATCTTAACCGGGGTATACACGGTCATGCAAACCTGAAATGCACTTGCATGAAAGCAAATGTCAAATGAAGCTTTTGATACACACGATTCAGATGTACCTGTCAGATCAGCGTCAGTTTTGGCAGCTGGTGGTGTGATCGTGGCGGACAACGATTCGCATGCCAAACCAGATGTGGCAGTTTTTTAATAGACACGGTCAAATTTGCGCACGAGCTTTTGCTTTTATTGACAGATGTGACAGTTTTGCATGACCGTGCATACCCCTGTTAAGTCACTTTGCGAAAACCGCCTTTTGATAAATGTATTTGCTATCAAAATGGATCCAAATATAGTCAGGCACCCAAATACATTGAGTAGTAACCCTCCTATGAAAGTTATTTAATTAAACTTATATAAAATAAATTAATATATATAAAAATGTTTAAAGCCGCGTATACACTTGAGCATTAATCCGAATGAGTACAATGGCCAATGAAACGAGCATTCTGATGTGGAATGGAATTCAAAACGAACCAAACGTACATTCTTGGTTCGGCGAATACGCTCAGACCGAGCCACGCGCATTCGGTTCATCACCGGAAATTCGTGCTCAATGTGGACGGTGTTTTGGTGGTAGACGGGTTCTGACTCGAACAAAAAACATGATCATAGCCATTGCATTTACAAATATATACATATAAGGAACATTTCTGCTTCAAAACAAGACTAATAAAAATGGAATGGACACAGGAAAAGTGTTTAGAAATTATTGGTTAATACCAGAATCCCCATCATCCACAATAATATTAATTATATTTAAAGAGAAGATGCATGGCGGGAAATAGCTAATAAAAGTTATGTTAACATAGATAAATTAAAAAACAATACGTTTGGTTTTCTGCTCCTTATTACAAACAACAGCAATGTCCAACTGCGCCCATTCCGAACAGAAGATCAGCTCGTTTGGGTTATGCTTATTCGGAGTCGTGCTGAAGTGTATACGCGGCTTAACAATAAGTTAAAAAATACTGCGAAAATATCACGTGATCATTCAAGGCAAGCACAATAATATAATAATATACAACTGTACAATCTTATTAATAGATAAAAGTAAATAATTGTCCATTAAATCCCATTTCCAAAAAAATCACTGCTGAACGTCAGCAGCTACATCAAAGTTTACAGAACCGAATTATAAGTTGAGACAGTTGATGTTGAATAATTGCCCCACCCGAGTGAAGCAAAATTATATTAATTTTTTTAGACACTAAGGGATCTTGTTTCGGTCTAAGTAAGGACACGTAGTTAGTCCTGCAACCCTCTGTACGACCGTATAAGGCTTGTACTTCCTTTGCTACAACCTTCATAAGTTGGTTTGATTTTGATACCACATTGTTGAACTTCTGCATTTGTACTTTTTTCTTTTTACTCCTGGTTTGTGGATTAAAAAGCGTTATCCAAAACGTTAAAATCGTAATCCATTACGCACATTGTGTAGGCCTGAAAAGTGCAAATAATATTAAAAACTCCTTAAGGTAACTTATATAAACTTTCGGAAAGAATAACTTTTTATAACTTTTCTGTTTCGACCTCCGAACGTTAAAAAAGTTCTCTAACTTTTCGGGGTTTAGGCAGCTAAACGAGCTGAGAAACTAACCTTGCCATCTATTAGAGCCATAAAAGTGTATTTCCTAACCCTTTTCCTTTTTTTTTTACACGTGGTTACGTTGGCTGTGTGGTAGCTGAGAGTAGCTTTCCAGTGACGAAAATTTTTGTGCATCACGCTCCAGGGCTTGAAGCTCTTGATCTGCTATAAAAAGTTAGTCACTGGAACGCTTCCTTAGACAAGGAAAGATATATAACTTTAGGAATTTTAAAATTTTGGTTTCTTAAACCTTTGTTGGCTTTATAATAATAATCTCTTTTTAATTTCTAATTCCAATATGAACAAATAATTTTAAAAATCCATCCTTAACCATAAGAAACACGTTTGAAGGACAAAAACCAAAAGAGAAAACTACACTGGAAAGCCACTCAGAGCATATGCTCATGACAGAGGATAAGGGGCTGACAGCAACCGCTTACATTTGGTTTTTTCAGCATCTAGATGTGTACTAGAATAGCTTAATTTTATGAAAAAGTCGGAGGCCTGGACACAGTTTAGGGCCAAAAACATCGGATTCCCTAACATTTACCGATTTACCCCTTTGAGAGTGAAGCCGTTCTGATGATTGACTAGGAATTAAGCTATAACCCGTGGGTGAAATTTTAAGTAACTCCGAAATTAAGTGTTATCATAGAGTAAGGAAATTATAAGAGTTATCATGGAATAGCCGATTTAAGGACAGGTCATACGAAAACTCCCAATATAATTTTATTCGTTTCTCGTTGAAATACCGCCAGTTAGTCATTTCAGTAAGCTTACGTGTATTCCCACCGCTGATGTTACACGAGGCGAGGCTTCGACCGACGCATTTAAAGTGTAAACTGGCAAAAATGACAAGCCTGCCGCCAGGCAGCGCTGAGCCTGACGCAAAAGCGGTACGAAAATTTGAGCATGCCATGGTTTCTCTTATCCGTAGGTATGTTACTTTATGGTCTTATCTTTAAATAATTGCTTGCTATAGGGCAATATCAAACTCAGTTTATGGTGTCATGCCCATCTAAAGAACAAGCAAACCTTATGCCTAGTCCCCATGTGAACAAAAATTGGGTAACCCGGAAATGTGGATTGGCGCAATTTTCCAAAAGTCGTCTGTTTATAGAGGCAAAAAAATACTGTTAGTATTTCGGCTTGTGGAAATCGTTCGGATCGTATTGGGTTATATACTTTTCGTTATCCTTGAATTACTTTCCTCAAAATGAAAAAAAAAAGAAATAGGCACGCTCGAGAATTTCACAATGCCGTGTTTTTACAACTTTGTAGCTCTCCGCTTTCTTTACGTCACTCTCAAACTGTCAAATTAGTGGAATATATACTGTTTAGCATGTAATTAACTTACCCCAGGGCCGTGCCTACTGGGTGGTGCAAGGCACCGGTGCGCAACGCTGTAGGGGCGGAAAAATGTATAATAAAGGGCGGGAAGTTTTGCAATGGAGGGGGCGGTAGGTAGGAAATAGTTAGTAAAATTGAAAATACTGTAATTTAAAAGTGGGGACTCTTTTTTTAAGGAAGAAAAAAGGAATGGGGAATTATGAAACATGTTTAGAATAAATAAAATTGTAGTGGGGACCTTTTTTTGCTCTTTGATGGAGGTACCTAACCGGGTACCAGGTATCCTCCGGTATATTAATCTGAAGCGCTATAGTAAATCTCGAAATCACTCTCTTGGGCTTTGCTACAATTAATTATGCTTTAAAACTAACAATATTAACCAAAATACCTGACAAGCTCAAAAGTAAACAAGAAAGTCGGCGGATTCCATTAAAAAAAAATCTTTAATTATTTTCTTTCTATACTTTTAGTCATTAATTGGTATATTAACATACTGCTGATATCTAAAAAAACAGCAATAATTGACGTATAGTGTGTTATATATTTTTGATGCAGAATTTATTATAAATTCAAAATTTGTTAAAATATAAAGGGTGTTCCATAAAAAAACAACTTGACAATGAAAATTAAGTTTTTGAGACACTTTGTATATTTCTAGTACTGTCAAAAAAAAGGGTATTTAAATAAACAATATTTATCTTAAGTTTATTTTTGTATCTTGTACAGGGGCGAATGTATGCTATTTTCTTTAATAAATTACATACATTTCGTAATTTAATTTTTACTTCACATAACTGACAGGAGAAAATTCGCAATTTTTCAAACACTTTAATAGAGTATTTTGCTTTATATATAAATTTTATTCTAAAATTCGTTTCTAATGACATAGCGCAACATGCTGTTAATTTTTTAATATTGCGACCCTAGATCATCTATTCAAGAATCACTGGTGTCATTAGATATAGATTAGATAGTTGTTTTATGTAGTACGTGTACATCGATTCAACCAAACGAATAGAACTTAGATACGTGTTCCAATTGATTGATTTTGAAGGTTTGTTTGAAATTGACCAATCAGAACAAACAATGGTTAGACCCATAGGACGCTCGATCCCCAAGGGGTTTCATTATTCACTCATTCTTGCGTTCTTAAGTTGCGTTAAAAATTATTCGGTAGCTCAGGGGCGGTCATAGGGGAGGCCATGACCCCCCTTGGATGCGACATCCTTTCTATTTTATTGTGTTTCATACATGTCTAATGGCAAATATGGGCATTTATTGAGGGTCCCCCAAGGTTGGTCTGAGGGGTGAGGCTGATGATGGAATTGAAGAGTGAGAACCTTTTGAAATACGTGGGAATGAGGTTTTGTGTAATTCTGTGAGAATGAGGTTTTGTGCAATTCTGTGGGAATGAGGTTTTGTGTAAAGACTGAAAGGTGAAAACAATAAAATGAGGTTAGAGGACCTTTTTTTGCTCTTCAAAAAATTTGAAACTTCTTTAAAAATTTTTGTTTTTTGCCACTTCACACACTTCTCCTCGGCCCATGCCCCCCTCAGAAAGTCGATATGACCACCCCTGCGGTAGCTACATTTTCGCACCAGATTTAACTTACTTGCACCAGTTTGTTTCCTTGCCCTTCCCAGGAAAATCGTTCATCCCATAAAGGTTCTTTTTGGGTACAGACATAAAATGGTTCCCATACCATATATCTTCCCTGTCGTTTGCCAGTTGAAAATACGCCTAAACCTTGGGTTTCTGCTGTTCTTATCCACTTTTCACTATCTATTACCTACAAAACATTTTTTTTGTTTATTCTTTTTATTTTATTTAAGTGCCTTAAGAAAAGTAATAGGCGATAAGTCCTGTTGTTCGGCAAAAAACTGTAAAGAGACTATGTAATTCTTTAGATTAGAAGGCGTTAAAATAGCTGCAAAGCAGGGTTTGTGGCCGGGGTTTGCGGTAGCTCAGTTAAACCTTAAGGTTATCCTTATTAGGAAATTATTTAGCTAGCAAATTCAATTATAATTAATAGATAAAGTCACATATTTCACATCTGGAAATATTGCAGATGTCTTTTGGAGTAAAATAACCACATTTTTAACTAGAGAAATCGGGACAAGTGAAACTAGGATTGATTTTTTTGTATAAAAAGTTTTTGATAAGAAAATAAAAACAAAAAAAGGTCATCACCTTTCAAATAATGCTAAATTTTTTGAAGAGCAAAAAAGTCCTCCCCTTCTTACACGCAGTCCCAGCACAAGTCGAGACTTTTTCAAAAAATCGGGACATTTTTCAGAATCGGCGGGACGCGGGACATTCCTCCAAGAAGCGGGACTGTTCCGCCAAAATCGAGACGTATGGTCACCTTATTTTGGAGGTTACTTTAGCTCAGAACAGATTGATAAAGAAACATCGGTGCGTAGTCCATTTTTGATTGATATGGTTAATATCAGCGATGAAGATCTTATTAAAGATTACTTAATTGGCATGAGTCTTGAAAACTGAATATCATGCAAAAAGTCTTGGTGGGTTTTCGTATTCTTTTCATTTTTGGACCTCTCTCGTATCTCAGTTGTTTTGTAACAAAAGTAAGAACTGATATTAGTAGACTTTTTTAAGCATTTTTGGAGATATGAAACAAACCTATGATTTTTCTTATGGTACATTTTTTTTTCAATAAATTATAGAGAAGGAAAACTTTTAAAAATATATAATACTGGGCTATGATATAGACTCTATAACCAAAGAATAAAGTTAACTCTATATTTTATTACGTTCCATTGTAAGAACTACTAATAGGTAGAACAGGTATTTAGTTTATTTTACATACATACACATACATATTTACTTACCTAACCAAAACATAAGCAATAATTGACGTATAGTGTATAATACATGTTTGGTGTAAAATTTAATTATCAGTCAAGGTGTCAGTTGTTAAAATATACTTATAGAGTAAGAGCCCGTAAGTGGCAGACCTTCGTCATTTTGTAAAAGCTGAAAGTTTGTCAATGCATGCTCCCAGTATAGGTAGAAGTAATGGTAGATTGTGAAGTTTAACTCATAGTGACTTTGGCAGGTACGAGGTACCAAAGGTTAATTAATTGAAACAAAAACTTCGTTATTCTGTAAAAGCCGAATTTTATATATGTTACTTGGGTAACTATAAGAAGATATTTTCCCAATCGGCAGACAGATTTGACAGTTCCAACCCCTTGGCAGACAAACATTGTGGAGTGACTCAGTGGTCCGACCATGTACAATATTTTTGTTATTTAACAAGATATGATAAAAAGTCTTATATAAGAGTTGTAGGTTTTTTTAAATAGGTATGTACTCAAAATATTTTGATGTATACAAAGTGCTCCAAAAACATTTTTTTAAAATTACCCTTAAAGCAATAACTTTTTTTGGACACTCTGTATACATCAAAATATTTTTAGGACATTCTCATTCGGAAACCCTAAAAATCTCATTTAACACTTTTTGTTATATCTTGTCAAATAACAGAAATATTGGTCTTTATCGGACTATTAGACCACCCCAAAATATTTGTTTGTCAATGGGTCGGAAGTGTCAAAACTGTCTGGCGACTAAGGAAATATCTTCTAATAGTTACCCGAGTAACATAATGTAAAATTTAGCTTTTACAAAATGACAAAACTTAGTTTTAATCTATTAACCTTTGGTACCTGGTACCTGCCAAAGCCACTATGAGTCAAACTTCATAGTCTATCATCGCTTCTACCTATGTTGGGAGCATGTGCTGACAAACTTTCAGCTTTACAAAATGACGAAGGTCTGCCGCTCACGGGCTCTTGGACTATTACAGGGTGTTCCATTAAAAACAAAAAAAAATGAAAAAAACTTTCTATGCTTTAACAACACTACAGTGCTTGTCTAAAGTCAAGACTCCCACTCCTAACGTTTGAATTGTTTCGTAAATTTCCATGAAAATTTGAGGACTTAAATAAAACAACATAAACTAAATTTAAGACAAGAAATGACAGATTTACATGTCAAACTGACAGGTGGGCGCCATTTTGAAAAGAAAAATGAAATGGAAAAGGGGGTCTTGGAGCACATCATTTTAAAGCTCTTGACAAGTTCTTTATAACCCTAGAATATAAAGTGAACACCTTTACCTTCAAAAAAATGGCGGTACCCTAAAAATTACCTAAATATCTGGTTGGGATGGCCATTGGCCATATCTCCAAAACTAATAAGGGTAGATATACCTTATGTGGTATTTCCTTAAAGGTCTTTTTGATATTTTTTTAATGGTGATATAATTGAATCATTTCATGTCAATGTCATTTGAAAAATCTATACTTTTTTCCACCCTGTATAGTATCACCAATATTACTATTAAATAAATCCTTAAGAGATCTCTAAGAAAATACCACATTATGTATTTATTCAATGTTCGAGGTATTCCGGTAATTTTCAAAGTACCCCATTTTGTAGTAGGTAAAGGTATTAACTTTATATTGGGATGATATAAAGTACTCGTCAGGAGCTTTAAAATGATGTGCCACAAGACCCCTTTTCCATTTATTTGTTTTTTTTAAATGTGGCTGTCAGTTTGACATTTATATCTGTCATTTCCTGTCTAAAATATGGTTTATGTTGTGTTACTAAAGTCCTTAAATTTTCATGGAAAAATACCAAACAATTTAAAAGTTAGGAGGGGGACCAAACAGACTTTGTTTTTATTTTCAGTATGTTTGTATCTTGTACAGGGGCAAAGTTATTTCGTGTATAGAGTTGGGACACCTTGTGAGTCAATAAATTACTTAAGGCGTTTTTAAAATTTTTGGACCTCTTCCCCTCCCCTTCCCTATAAATGTCTCGCGTAATTTAGGGACGCCCCCTAATTTACTTACCCTGTGACAAACTAAGCACACACTCTGATGAAACACTATTGCTGTCTTTTTCTTCAACATTTTTAACAATTCAGTCTTATTCTCAGGTACAGTTTGGTTTTCTAATATCTCAAAAACTGGAAGAACAAATACATTTCTGGAATCACCTTTGAATAAGTGTAAATTTTCATTTACGAAATTTAAAAATAGGGGTATAAAATTTCTCGTAGGATACAACTCAATATCACTGGGAAAAACAAAAAAGTTCTTGCAGCTAATTTGGCAACATTGCGGGCTACGTTTATTGGATATAAAAGTTTGTTTTTAGCTTTGTACATATCTTCGTCTTTTTCAGTTTCCCATGGTGGAGAAAGAGAGCAGTTGTAAGTGTCTTTATAGGAATTGACAAGAGGAGTATCTTCCTAAAATAAAAAAATATATACAGGGTGTTTTTTAACTACTTCTTATTCCTTACGAAGATAGATACGAGGAAAATACAAGAGACTAAAAAGTTGCATTTTTAATTGCTTAATCAAAAAAATAAAAAAATAAATACGCTGGGTACGCCACTGTACCCAGGGGCGGTCATATCGACTTTCTGAGGGGGGCCATGGGCCGAGGAGAAGTGTGTGAGGTGGCAAAAAACCAAATTTTTTAAAGGAGGTTTAAATTTTTTGAAGAGCAAAAAAAGGTCCTCTAACCTCTTTATTGTGTTCACCTTTTATTCTTTTTATAAAATTACACAAAACCTCCTTTCCACGTATTTGAAAAGGTCCTCATTCTTCAATTCCATCATCAGCCTCACCTCTTGGACCAACCTTGTTGGGGGACCCTCAAAAATGCCTATATTTGCCATTAGACATGTATGAAACACAATAAAATAGAAAGGATGTCGCATCCAAGGAGGAGGGGCCATGGCCCTCCCCTATGACCGCCCCTGACTGTACCCAATAATCCTAATCTAGGTAGAGCTTTACAAGTGCCTTATTGTATTAAAGAAGTGTACCAAGTATCTAAATCGGTTAAGGGGTTTTTGGGATATTAACAAAATAACTACTAATATTAAAGTAAGTTGGTTGGAACTTCTTTAAAAATATATTGATTCAGAATAATTAAAAAATGTATTGTACAGGGTTAATTCAAAATTTCAAAAAAATTTAAAATCTGAATATCTGAAAATCTTGGTATTAATTAAGGTAAAACTTTTGATACTTAACAACTTTTGTATTAGAAAGTTGTTGTATTTTTAGAAATTAGGATATTTTATTCCTAAGTAATGTTTAGTTTGTTTGACCCACTCTGTAGGTATATGCTTTAACTTCTAATAAAATTAACTACTGTTAATTTAGTTTAAGACCATGCACCAACTTTTATATAGAATAACATATTCTGACAAATTGCAAATTAAAAGGTTTTCAATTTTTTACTTATTAATTAATGACCGACCAGCACACTTGTATACAGGGTGTTTCAAAAAACATATGCCATCGCCGGGAAAAAGTTTCTTATGCAAAAATAAGAAAAAAGTTCTTATAAACATGGGTCCGAAAACGCCTCTTTTCGAGATACAGGGTGTTAAAGTTTAATTGATTTTTTTTTAAATAATTTGAAAAACCACGTAACCGATTTGAATGAAACTTAATAGGCAAATTTGCATTATAATAGAGCATAATGACAGTAAAAGGCCTTTAACAGCTGTGTCAGTGGCGTGCGTACAGAGCCCCAACCAGATACTTTTAAGGCAAAAATAGGTACGCCGAAAAGAGCGTTAAATTTGCAACAAAAGTTGTCTCTTGTCTCTTGTACTTTTTTTGAATAGCGCCCCATTTAGATGGAAACGTCAACTTTTAAAAGTACCTATGCAAAGTTCAGAATTAAGGTTGTTTGCGTAAACCAAAAAATAATCGCAGCAAGCTAGGCCTAAAAACAATTAAACAAACATGATGTCAAACGGCATTGTCACTAATCAATTTTGCCTATAAAATTTCATTCAAATTGGTTACGTGATTTTTTAAATAATTAAAGAAAAATGAAAAATTAATTAAACTTAAACACCCTGTATCTCGAAAAAGAGGCGTTTTCGAACTCATGTTTATAAGAAATTTTCTTCCTATTTTTGCATAAGGAACTAATCTCCAAACGATGGCGTATGTTTTTGAAATACCCTGTATATTTACCTCTACTTACCAGAGCTTTAGGAACATGATCTACATCAAAAAACACATGAAAAGTGACAAAATCCTTAATGTTGACACTTTGGCATTGCCTTAGGTAAGCAATGGACTTTATAGTGGTATAGAGGTCGTCCCCAGGTGCATATAGGGCGATACTGATTGGTCCTTGCCATCGATCTGCTAATGGAACAACATTGTCTAAAAATCTTTAAAAAACAACCATATAATTATCGTAAAAACAAATGGTATCTTTAGGGCCGTACTTATAATATGATTGTGAGGGAGGCAATAGCTACAAACATATGCAAAAAAATTAGACATATTTATGCAACAATAAAAAAGGAGTTTATGTAGGCTTTAGCTTTACAGAACAACTCTTAAAGAGGTATTTTTGGCTCATGGGTGGGGGGTGGGCGCAAATTTCCATTCTCCTCCCTGCGTACGGCTCTGGGTATCTCTATTTTTATGTTTAAATAAGACATTAAGTTATTTATTAAATTTTTGGTCGTTGGCATTTTCGGGCATAATTTTATTTGACAAAATTGGCTTAATTTCTTGCATTTTATACAGTGGTAAAGGAAAATACCAACTTAAAAATAACCCTCTACTAATTTCTTTAAAACAAATACAAAAACCAGGGGAAGAGTGCATAGTGCATTAAACTAAATGAAAATCAGTTAAAACGGTTCTTTTGATTTATTTAATAAACTGTACGTTTGTTTATGTTTTTTTCGTTTTGTTACATAGTGCTAGGTAGGTTTCTGAGTAAAATTATAAATTGATAAATAGTTTACCTTCAATAATACCACATTAGTATAGATAAAATGTGAGTTGTCAATTTGGTGGATTTAAAAACATTTATTTAGAAAAAGTAGCACATATTTTTATCAAAGCCATAAAAAATTATTTGTTAAAAGTCGATTAATACTACTATAGATAGGCTAAATTAAGAAATAATGGGTAAGGATTTACTTTCTAATCCTTCGTTATTATCCAATCACATTTTAATTATTATGGGTAAATTGATAAGGTGCTGTGAAGCTATTTTTTGTGTTTACTAGTTTTTAAATTTTGGATCAATATGATATCCGAAAATTATGGATTAGGTTTTTAATTACTACTGTACTATTGAAGGTCGGGCTTCACATAACCGCAACGAGCCCGTGGCCGTGCGTTTTCCTGATGAAATGTAGGGGATGCGGTACAATAATTTTGTATTAAATTAAACTGCAGTAATATAAGTCAATTATATCACGCTTTAAATTACACCTTGGCCCTGATTCTAAGCTTTTTGATACGAGAGGACTCCCCAAGCAGCAAGCTGACGTCTTATTGACGTCTTTTTAGTCACTTTTGGTCAAATTTAGTCCGCAAAGACGTCATAAGATGACGTTAAATTGACCTCCCTAAGTCACAGACAAAAGACGTCCCGTTAATGACGTCATGATGACGTCTTTAAGATGACGAAAAATTGACGCATATACTTTTTAAAAGCTAAAATGATACTACATTTTATTTGAAAATTAAAATAGGAAAAAACTCCCGCCCTACTGCTTGCAATTTCCTTGCACCTTGCACTGCAAGGTCGCAGCTCTCGAGACACTGTCCAACCTGGAGATGCAGATTTTTACACAAGCCGAAGATAGTTCTTTCAAAGCTAATTGAGAACACCAACCGCAGACCGGTCTCGAACTATTTTGGACTTATTGGTACGGTGTAGGCGATAAGAAGCGAAGATGTTGAATAAACGTAGTAGTTTATTGTCCATTACGCCATCTATCGGTAGAGTCTTTTCCTATTTCAATTTTGTAAAATTATTAGTCTTATTTATCTGTCTTAAGCTTAGTTCATAAGCTTGCGTAATGCGATTTGCGAATTGCGAATCCTGTTCTGATTGGTCAATTTCTAACGAAACATTCGAAAGTCGTTACAAATTCACCAATCAGAACACGCAAATCGCATTTCGCAAGCTTATGAACTAAGCTTTATGATATTTTGGTTGGATTTTGACACGAATCATATAATGTCATAAATTTTTTCTAGCGGGTTTTCTAACGACGTCATTAGATTTTTATGAGCTAGTATGACGAAAAAATTACGTCGAAAAGACATCGTTTCAACGACGTCAGTCAAATGACGTTACAATTTTGGTCTGATGACGTCTTATCACCAAAAATGACTAAAAAATGACTTAGCTTGCTGCTTGGGTCGGTCGGTATCGAGTTCTGGGTAACCCTTTCGAATCCGCCTGCTGATCATAAATTAAATCTTTACAAATAAGGTAAAACAGTTTTACGGGTTGACCACAAATAACCACACCAAGTCCTGCACCGTAGCACGGCAGTGTCTCGGTATTGAAATGGACAGTTGTAATCATATACTGTAGGCTTAATATCATCGCTCCGTGCCCAATCACATACCCCACACCGCATTTTAACAAGTAAACACACATTAGTTTATTAGCTTTCTAAAATTATTATTTACTATTATTATTACTAAGATGTAACAATACAATTAATTTTACACTTTTTAATACCTATTAAATCACTTTTTCTTGTATTATTTGTTAACAACCATTAACCTTTAACCACTGACTTTAAATTTTTATACATTATGAACTGAAATAAAAGGTGACGCCTGCTCGGACGCCTGTAAACTTAAAGCCTTGGGGGATCATCGGCGCTATCCGATCCATGTATGATTTCATTTGCCTGGCATGTTTCAGACTGTACGAAACACGGTCGTGCTACGATGCGGGTCTTGTGAGACATCGGTGCCGTTATGTGTAGCCAGACTTTTACGTATACTACACTTAATTTAAAAGAAAGGGAACAGAGGTAGGTAGGAAACCTCTTTTATACATAAAACAAGAAACTTAGCTTGCTTTGTATATTTTTGAGGTCATGAAAAGTTACTTTAAATTTTTTCGAATTAATTTGCCCCACTTTCCTCTATCACCGTGAAATTGGACTCGGTGCGGTTATGTGTGGTCCGACCTTGAGACACATAATCGAAACGACGTTTATAAAAATTCCTGATTGGTTAAACATATTTAATATTTTTAATTAAGTTGACTGTAAAAATGGCGTTATTTTAATTTTTTACTAGATTCACCTTTATTTCAGATGTTAATAAATAATTTAGTTTTTAAAATAATCGGATCCTATGTTACATTTTTTTAAAGAGAAAAGATAGAATGTAACAGCAAAATGGCCAATGTTGAAAAAAAGTTTTAAAAAATTTAAGCCTGTCTGCAAAACCCGTATTTTAATTACATTATATTTGTTCTGGTTAGATTGCCAGTGACACTAGCAATCAAAATGTGTTAAAATATAGACGGATACCCTGTATAATTATTACATCTACATTAGGGTGTTTGTTAAAAATTTTTTGCGACGTTCCCTAAAAAATCTTCTTTTAATAAAAAAACACTGGATTTTTTTCAATTTTATTGAAAACAACAAGTGCTTCTAGACGATCTAAATTAATTTTTGGGTATAATCATTAAGATGATCCTTAAAAATTATTTTCTTTGTGACGCCCTAATTTTTTTTTTTTAATAAAAAAATCACTAGATTTAAAAAAAATGTATATATATTTTTTCAGTGTTTTTTATCAAAAGGAACTTTTTTAGTGGGCGTCGCAAAAAAATATTTTTAACCACCACCCCAATTCTACATAAAGCTAAGAGGATGTAGATAACTCCCTTGCTACCACTTAACTACAGCCATGAGTGCCTGTAGGAACTCTAAGTCAATAAAAGAAAACAAGCAATCAGTGCTCCCTACATAGGTTGTAGACACATCTTATTTATTTATCACTTAAAGATAAGTCAAATAAATAAAGACATATTTTGTAGTAAATTCGCAAAATGCTGTCAAAATGTTTATAATGGGCTCACTGTAAATACCTACTTTAATATTTAAAAACAATTTTGTATAGAGGTCTTACACTTGTAAATATTAATTTTAAATACAATAAAGTACTTTAATATAAATAATAATATTAATATTTTGCCGCAAGTGGTGTTATTTTAAAAATCTTTACAATCTTGTTTTTTTTAACCTTTATGTATACCATTTTAAATGTGTTTTAAGAAATCCTTTAAGTGTTGTGGCGATATGATAACGAATCACGAAAAATACCTCTAAACGTACACTTCGAAACGTCATCGATTTTAGTAAACATGGGCGTATCTCAAATTATTCCAATGGCTGGTAGAAACCACCAATAAATCCGAAAACATGGTAATCCGGACATCCAGTAATTCGCGTGCGCAATTGTCTCTTTGATAATCCGGACGCATTTTGGTAATCTAGAAAATGGCAATGTTTTTAAGAAAACGTAAGGAAGTTGACATCAACTTCCGGTATAATCGGAAGTACTGGAACTGTAAAAATATTTTAGGCATATAGTTCTACCAGTGGCGATGCCAGCTTTTGGGTTTTGGGGTGGCCAAGGGGGCCGAAAATTTTTAGGGGTGGCCAAGATTCCAAGATACTTTTTGACGATATGAAATTTTGAGGAGAAAAAAAAGGTGCCTTATTAATCATTACCATCTTTACCATTATTGCTCTAAACTGTTATTGCAAAAAGTTATTTTATTGTTGTCCCAAAACAGTTTTGAAAAGCAAAAAAGTCTCACACATCTTTAATTTCTGCTTCTTGGTTCTTACCTTTCACCTTTCAGGGGTGGCCCCTCCCTGGCGTCGCCACTGAGCCCTACTGACACTACAAAACTGCCGAGTTTTTAAATTTTTCAAAGCCTACTTTTCAAGAATGCGATGGCCGCAGTTCGTCTTGAGACCCTGTCTTATGATGCATTACATTCACGATGTAGCCTAATTTTCAGTTATCCAGAGGTCTCACTAATTTGAACACACTTTTTGCATTTAATTGTACCAACTAAAAATGTTGCACTGCACTGGTTTCTGCTAAATTTCTTAAAAACGTGCCTATAGATTTTAGTAATTTCCGGTCTTAGTCAGACACTAGAAAATTACATTTTTAATGATATGATCGACTATCCAAAAATGACGACATCAGTACAAAAATCTGATTTTCCATATTATCAACATCAAATAAATGCAACAAAAAAATAATCAGTAAAAGTAGAAATTTAATTTGATAAGGGTAATACAAAGGAAAGAGTACTTTACCAAAAATTCAAAACGACACCCATTTTCCAAAAAAAAAAAATTTACACAAGTGCGGATGGTTTTTCGTTACAAAAAAAATCACTCGAATTTAAACCTGGAACTCTTGGTGGAAATATAATTAATGCATAATTATTTCTTAAAACTTCTTGATTGTGATATTTGACTTAACGACCAATGATAAAGAAATTAAAAAAACATGTTTAAACCTCTTCAACCTTTTTATAACCTATTTCTTAAATCGCAATGCGCGCGGAAGCTCCCAAAAATCTAAATCATTGTTACCATATCGTAGCAATTCATATTCTTAGTTCATATCTCAAAAAATAACAAATTTAAAAAATCTTTTAAATGTTGGACAACTAACTGTAAAGTCAAAAACCAAGAAAGCCATAAAAAATATTGTAGTGTGAACCACTGAACTCGATGGATTGCCATTGTTATTACCTGCGCGAAATAAAAGTTATATTTTATGGGCAAAAAACCGGCTTGTGCGCAAGCAAGTTGAGGGTAAGCGCACCTGGCGCCAAACAGGCTATCCGCATTATCGGAAAGAATTTGTCGACGGCGGCGGCGTCCTAGTTTTCTGTTCGAAGTACGATAGCTAATGAGCGTCACGGTCAGACCGTGGACAGAGGGAACGGGGTGCCGGTGTTTGTATTTTGCCACGGCTTTTAAGTGCGCATGTTCGTCCACCTATCCATTTGTTTACTGCGCGAGGTCGTAAAAATCCGAAAAATGCTTCTTGTCACTGCGGATCTAAATGTAGGTTATCTATGGTGAACTTTCATTTTATCAAAAAGTAGCAACACTTCGAGAAAACCTCAAATCACTATCTCTAATAAAAACCAAGATACTTTGCAATTGCCATTTTTAGTTTTTTTAATCTATTATCTTTTTAACATAACAAAATAAACAAATGAACATCAAAAAGAAAGAAAAATAAAAAGGTAAACTTTTTTATATTGTCGCCCTTTTAATTACAACATAATATACAGGGTGCGTTTTAAAACTTACAATGGGTATATTTTCTAAACCATGGTAAGTATAAAAAAATAAAAATACCATTTCTATTAAACCAAGGGGAATATAAATTACGTATTTTTCAAAACACCCATATCAACCTCTTAAGCTACACCCCCAGTTTCTTTAAAATCCTAACCACTTTTCTGAAAAGCTTATGAAAAATGCTTTCGTAGGTCATAAAAGTTAGGGTAAAATCAAATACTACCCCTAAATTTTAGAAAAATTATACTTTATTATTCATAATGAAAATGTCCAATTAAATTTAAAAAATAATTAAAATTTAATAATAATTTTAAAATACTCCCTGTAGAGCTAACCCGCCCCCATAAAACGTTATGGTTATTTCTGTTGCACAAGCGCTTAACAAGCAAGACCAGTTCGTATTACATTTTTGTCGACAAAATTCACAAACAAAACTATTTAGAACTAACCATAACTTTTTATGGGAGCGGGTTAACTCTACAGGGAGTATTATTTTTTTATTATCAAATTTTAATTAATTTTATATTAATTTAATTGGACAATATCTGGTATTCTTTATTAGTAATAGGGTATGATTATTTTTTTAAATTTAAGGGTAGTATTTGATTTTACCCCATCTTCTTTATGACCAACGAAAGGCAGTTTTCATAGGCTTTCCAGAGAGGTGCCACATGGGGGTGCTGCCATTTAAGATTTTTAAGTGACCGGAGGTGCAGCTTAACGGGTTGATAGAGGTGTTTTGAAAAATACGTCATTTATATTTCCTGTAGGTTTTATAGAAAGATTTTTTTTATTTTTTGATCGTTGCCTTGGTTTAGAAAATATAGCCATTGTAAGATTTAAAAATCGCACCATGTATAGGTTGTTCCATTGAGCAAAAATTTACCTCTTCATTTTTCTTAACTTTTGATATTTCTAAAGTTACCTATGTTAGTAGATGTTAAAATATAAATAAAAACCATGTATATACCCAGTGAAGAAAACGAGAGCGTTGAAAGAAACCTATCTCGTTGTTTTTTAAGCTTAGTTCATATACTTGCGATTTGCGAATTGCGAGACGTGTTTTGATTTGGTCAATTTCAAACGAAACATTGGAAAATCGTTAGAAATTAAGCAATCAGAATACGTTTCGCAATACGCAAATCGCATTTCGCAAGTATATAAACTAAGCTTTACTTGTCTCTACTTACACTTACCGATAGTCTCCTGGAGCTGTCAAAGTTATACTCTCAACACAGCCAAAATCTCTTTTAGCTTGTACAAAATTATAAATTACATAGTAGTTCCCTCTTTGAGAAACGTATGGGGTTTTTGGGAAATCACCGCATGTGAAAAGGGAGTTTAATTCATAATTGTCATTCCAGCCATCTAAAAGTTCTTTTTCATCTATAATGTCTTCTCGATCTGCAGATTGCTCTAGAGCTTGTTTCCATTCACTACAAAAAAAAATAGAAAATTTTCTTTTGTCCTTAAAATTTTACCAGTCTACAGGGTGTTCTTAAGAATGTTTCTATTATACAGTGTGTCATCTCAAGTTTGCATCATATGGAAAACTTGTTAATTTTTAATTTTACGAATAAAGTTATTCTTGAAAAAGATCTGCATGGTCTAAAACCCAAAATGCAATTAGTAGATAATGTTTTTGTTTTTAGGTGGTATACGAGGTATCTCACAAAATATTAATTTTGCTTAAGAGCATTATTATTGACAATATCGAAAATTTTTATAAAAAAGATATTAACAATTAAAAATAACTTTAAAGTATGCAAACTTGATAATTAAAAAACAAAAAATATGCTTGCACTAGTGCGGCAAAGAACAAAAATTTTGAAACAAATATTAGGGAGTCGCAATGAGGGATTTTCATGGAAGAAACTTATTCCGCAGACACGAATATTTCCACAACAAAAAATATCCTTCAATTCGCTATTAACCTGCAAAATGCCACAAATTCTACGTTTACCATTAATAACAATAAGTACAGGGTGTTTCATTTTCGATGGTTTTACGGGGTATCTCGAAAACCGTAAGGAATAGCAAAAATCTAATATGGGCCTCCCAATCTCTTTTTTAAGAAAACAACTATAGTGAAAACAGCTACGGCATCATATTTTCAGTCACTGCTGTACGCCACCTACCTGGTTTTGGCAAAACTACTCATCCGAATTCTGCAAACCCGCAGACTGCCAGTTTCCATACGGTTTGTTGGCATAACAGTATGTTGCATTTTTAACTTTCGCCATATACAACTAGATGACGCACTTTTTACCTACCACATTTAACCTCTCGATGCTATGGCTGGTTGTTTTTAAATTTCTTGGTGATATGGCACAGCTGTCTTTATTTATTAGTTCTGATCGACAGAAAGAATATTTACAGTCGGGGCTTCATCAAGGCGTCTAGCGACCTGAAGCGGTTTGACAAGTCTTAACGAAGACGAAACACATGTCACCGTCTTGGTCGGGCCCGGGGTATTCCATTTTCTTTTGGAGACTCCGTAATTTTTAAACAACCAACCATAGTAGCCGAATTCTTACAGGGTATTTTTATTTATTAATTTTTACAGTCATTGATGAGCGAGCCATATGCCCAAAGAACTTTACCTTTTATTAATGTATATATATATATATATATATATATATATATATATATATATATATATATATATATATAAGTATTTTTTATTTAAAATTTTACCGAAAATGAACATGACTGCAAATGACAAAACAGTATTTTTCACTTTTTTGGTTCCACTACCCTAAAATGATTTTTTATTAAAAATCAATTTTTAGATTTTTAATTTATTTAAATTAACCAACCTAAGCTTTAATAAATGTTTATGCAGTTTTTTATAAAATATTTCGAAAACTTGCAATATAATTATAATAAACAAAATAATAATAGACAAGTTTAAAAAATATACGGTTATAGAAAAAGCACTATAACAGAAAAAAAATATTTACCAAATGGAAATAAAATAAATACACATCATGGAACACTATAATTTAAACATTTATTGTAATTTTTGTTTTTGTTAGTTTAAGTATGACTTCTTTAATATTAAATGTTTTATAATATGTATTTATTTTATTTTAATTTGGTAAGTATAACTTTTCTTTTGTAGTAGTGCCTTTCTGTGATAAAGGTATTTTTTAAAAGCTTGGCCAAGCAAATTAAAATACCCTGTAAATATAAAAGTTACTGTTTTGTCATTTTTAGTCATGGCCTTCTCTAACAAAAACAAAATTTATGGAAAATGCTATTTTTATGTAAAAATTTAAACAAGAAATACATATTTATATATATTTTTGAAAAGCCGAAAAAAGCTTAATAAATACAGATAAATATATAATACGTATTCCATAAGAAAAACATAAGTTAGGTAATTTTCTCAAAACTAACCAATATACAAAAAACCAACTACACCACAATATTCTACGGAAAAAAAACTGCACAATAATTAACCTATCTAAAGTTTGTTCACAACTTTAATAGATATATATATATATATATATATATATATATATATATATATATATATATTTTATGTTTTTACTTTTCTTGGGGTTTAAGTCCTTTTAAAAAAATACTTTTCTTTTCTTATTTTTGTTGCATTTATTGACGTTTCGGTACTATTTGACCTTCATCAGAAATAGAAATACAGTTTTTCACTAAGCGCTAAAAATATGACAGTAATAAATATCTAAAACTAGAAGCTAACACTAATGTTTTACCTTAAACAAATTTTTCGGGAACTGCTCTTTTTATTATTATTATTATTATTAGTTCCCGAAAAATTTGTTTAAGATAAAACATTAGTGTTAGCTTCTAGTTTTAGATATTTATTACTGTCATATTTTTAGCGCTTAGTGAAAAACTGTATTTCTATTTCTGATGAAGGTCATATATCTATATATATATATATATATATATATATATATATATATATATATATATATATATATATATATATATATATATATATATATATATATATATATATATATATTAATAAACATATATTAATGTATATATATATATATATATATATATATATATATATATATATATATATATATAATAAACATATATTATATATATATATATATATATATATATATATATATATACATTATAAAAGGTAAAGTTCTTTGGGCATATGGCTCATCAATGACTGTAAAAATTAATAAATAAAAAATACCCTGTAAGAATTTGGCTACTATGGTTGGTTGTTTAAAAATTACGGAGTCTCCAAAAGAAAATGGAATACCCCGGGCCCGACCAAGACGGTGACATGTGTTTCGTCTTCGTTAAGACTTGTCAAACCGCTTCAGGTCGCTAGTAAGGGTATGTATTTTTATTTAAAATTTTACCGAAAATGAACATGACTGCAAATGACAAAACAGTATTTTTCACTTTTTTGGTTCCACTACCCTAAAATGATTTTTTATTAAAAATCAATTTTTAGATTTTTAATTTATTTAAATTAACCAACCTAAGCTTTAATAAATGTTTATGCAGTTTTTTATAAAATATTTCGAAAACTTGCAATATAATTATAATAAACAAAATAATAATAGACAAGTTTAAAAAATATACGGTTATAGAAAAAGCACTATAACAGAAAAAAAATATTTACCAAATGGAAATAAAATAAATACACATCATGGAACACTATAATTTAAACATTTATTGTAATTTTTGTTTTTTGTTAGTTTAAGTATGACTTCTTTAATATTAAATGTTTTATAATATGTATTTATTTTATTTTAATTTAGTAAGTATAACTTTTCTTTTTGTAGTAGTGCCTTTCTGTGATAAAGGTATTTTTTAAAAGCTTGGCCAAGCAAATTAAAATACCCTGTAAATATAAAAGTTACTGTTTTGTCATTTTTAGTCATGGCCTTCTCTAACAAAAACAAAATTTATGGAAAATGCTATTTTTATGTAAAAATTTAAACAAGAAATACATATTTATATATATTTTTGAAAAGCCGAAAAAAGCTTAATAAATACAGATAAATATATAATACGTATTCCATAAGAAAAACATAAGTTAGGTAATTTTCTCAAAAACTAACCAATATACAAAAAACCAACTACACCACAATATTCTACGGAAAAAAAAACTGCACAATAATTAACCTATCTAAAGTTTGTTCACAACTTTAATAGCAAACGAGTTAAAAATTATTATAAAAATGGGCAAAACCAAAATCACCCTTTAGCTTCACGATGGATCGCAATAGCCATGAACTGCCTTCACTATAGTTGTTTTTTCAAAAAAGAGATCGAGAGTCCTATATTAGATTTTGATTTTCCTTACGGTTTTCGAGATATCCCATAAAACTATCGAAAATGAAACACCCTGTACAGGGATTAGGTAGCATTGTGATAAAATAAAAAATTATAATCATAAAATTTTGTTTTTATGTTTTCCTTACCCAACTTATGTTTTTACTCTCGCGCTCGTAGAAAAAATTTCGTTTCTAACACGTGCCGAAAGTGCCTTTTTCGCACTTGACTGCTTGACCGAACTCCGCCACGCGTCGTTCACTAAACTGCAGTCGCGTGCGGAAAAGTGGCATTTTTGTGAATTTTGCTGTTTTGACAACTTTAAGTTTCCTTTTCATAGAACATTTCGAAATAAGTATTCATTCATGTACAAACTTAAATTTCTACTGTTATCGCATAAAATATTTAACAAAAGAGATTTTCTTATAAATAAACAAGTTAGCATATTTTTAAAAATATTTTTAGTATTTAACATTGTTTCTCTATAATACTTTTCGGTATTGTCACAAAAAATGTGTTTTACCCTTTAGCAAAATTTATATTTTTGCAATACCTCGTATACCACTAAACAAAAATTAATATGATTGAATTTTGAGTTTTAAACCATGCAGAAGTTTTCATATGGAATAACTTTTGTTCGTAAAATTAAACCGAAAATTTTAAATTCAAAGCTGTGTAAAGTATTGTAAAGTATTGAGTACTGAAAATAAAAATTTTATTTAATAAAACTTTTGTATCAAAATTATTGCTTAATAAAATTAATTTATATGTTTTTTGATAAAATAATTTTTTCACAGCTTGCCGGGTAAAAAGTGGTAAAACCCAATTTTCATGTTGTTTACACAGAAAAAAATAAGAACAATAAAGAACCTCTTAAAATTAGAATTTTGAGCTGCGCTGTGTTTTTGGGTGTCTTTTAAGATATTTTTGGGTGAGAGCGAAAAAAAAATGACTATTTGGCATACCCTAGCCTGCATATTTCCTTACCTGCACACTTCTTCATACTGATAATTTCTGGATAGATTTCCATATTCCCATTTCTGCACTGTAGTAGAAGTAGACGAATAATTCATCAACAAAAAATAAACCGATGTCACTAAACATCCAAGAAGAACATAATAAAACCCGCCATCCCTAAGTCGCGGTAAACCCATATTCGCATCACAAATTTATTTAACACTTTAATTAACGTGTCACAACCATTTTCTATTTTTTTTTGGATGGAATAATAGAGTACGCACAGGTAAATACTTCTGTTAAGATAAGGTAATCTTTTTATTTGACTGATAACACTGAAAATTTCTATAAAAAATTGATTTTTTGGTAATTAAGTTTAATGCAGGAGTACCTACGGTATTTATATATAACAATTAAATAAATATTATTAAATGATAAAAATTATTAAAAAGTATTTGGATCCAATAAAGGTTTCATAAAGTACAGATTTTTCTCATACTATGTTAAAAGACGTGGATATTTAATAAAATTATTTTTTATGACTGTTTAAAAATGTATACATCCAGGGCCGAATTTAGAGGTGTGGGGGCCCCGTTAAAGTAAGACTGAATAATAATAATAATAATAATAATAATAATAAGTTATGGACATTTTTTACCCAGGAAAAATTGAAGAGCAAAAAAAAGAAACTTATCAATAAAACGTACCTTTCTTCATTGTGGGGGCTCCGGGCCACTGCCCCGCTTGACCCCCTTAAATCCGGCCCTGTATATGTCACAGGCAAATGGTTATTTTAGGTAAATGGCTTCTGTCTAAGCAAATGCTTTCTGTCTGGGCAAGTGACTTGTGATTTATATTTTTGCATGACCGTCCGGGTATGCAAATATTCCTATTTCCATTTGTCTAAAGATTGGCAAATGCATTTGCCTAGGCAATTAGCATTTGAAAATGAAAATACACTACCCATATGCCCAAGCAGAAGGCATTTCCCTATACAGAAGCCATTTGCCTAAAATAACAATTTGCCTGCAACATATACATTAATGTAATTTGAAACAGCTAATATGGCTCATTACCCACGGCTATTACCTACGCTCATTACCCACGCCCATTACACATCCATTACCCACGGCAGTTATAAGGTGCTTTAAATGTGCATAAATACGATAACTTATATATGGATATGTTTTCCACAACCTCGTTTTCTAAATATGACTTTTTAGCTAAGGTCACTTTTTTAGTCACATTTGAGTATAAAAATCTTTAATAAGTACATATTTAAAATCAACCAATAATAAAATCAATCACATTCTTTAAAACATTTTTAGTAGGCTATATTGTCGCGTATGTCATGGCTGACAAATATTCTCTTACATATCGGAAACTTTAAATTTATTCTTGGTATTGATATTTATGAATCCAAAAAAGTTGTTTTAAAAATGTTTTCGTCGTGGAAAAATATATTATGCAACTCGCACAAAATACTCATTTCCGTGCTCATCCCATAATTTAGTAAAAATATTTTAGAGAAACATTTTTGTGGTCAAACAGACTTTTATTTCTATAAACATATATGTCCTAAAATTTACCCCCTCCGAGCTACAGTCATAATAATTTTGACCTCCCCACTAAAAAAACAAAATGACAACAATAGCTTTGTTCGCGGGTCTAGTAATGAACCGATTCTGAACCAGAACCGAACTGGTTTAGAATTGTTTTAAAGCGCATGTCTAGTTATTTATTAGTTCAGATTTTTATTTACCGCGAACGATTTTCTATACAGCTGAGGATGTATTCTTACCTAGCCTTTTGGTTAGGATTTTCATGGTTAAATTGGATACTACACAAAAAAATTAAATTCAAACAAAAAGGTAAATTGTTATACTGTCGAAAGCCACTCGAGGTCTCTCGGCGGAAGACGAGGGATTCCCTGCCTCCTTTCGTTTTTAACATAAGTATGTGTATTTAACTAAGGATAAAAATCAAACAACAAGAATTTTTTTATCTTTGGACAAACCACGAAGGCTAAAAGCCTAAATACTAACGTACACCGTGGGTGTCTTAAGCGAGGTAGGAGGGAGTTTGTTGACACGGGACTTAAATACTTGAAGATTTTGGGGGAAGGAGAGACCTCCGCGGGCAGCAGGTTCCACAATCTAGAATCTCTAGGGATAAAAGAACGAACAAAGTGGGAAGTTCGGGGCCTGTCCAGTTGGACCGCATAGGGATGCATACGCGCGGAACCACGAGTTTCTCTGTTGGGAACCGTAAGCGGAGGAACTATACTGGACAATTCTTCAGAGCAGAAGTCATGGAAGTATCTATAAAAAGCGATAAATCCCCCACAGCCCGACGATGTGCAAGAGAGGGATCATTAATGAGACGAATAGCTCTTCTTTGAATAGAATCAATAATGCTTAGGGTTGTGGGGACGCCATGCCCCAGATATGAGAACAATATTCCAAGGGAGGTCGGATTTGGGACACATATAAAAGTGTATAAATTAGAAGGGGAAAAATACTTTTGGCTCGAAAGAGAAATCCAAGCTTTTTTGAAGCTGTCGTGGCTATAGATACAATGTGATTATGCCAGTTAAGGTTACTTTCAAATGTGACGCCCACAAGATTAAAGGTGTCTTTGCTCTGTAAAACTTGGCCGCTCATAAGTAGAGGATGAGTATTTGATGACTC
The DNA here is from genome assembly GCA_014170235.1 of Listronotus bonariensis. Classification (NCBI taxonomy): domain Eukaryota; kingdom Metazoa; phylum Arthropoda; class Insecta; order Coleoptera; family Curculionidae; genus Listronotus; species Listronotus bonariensis. The sequence goes on along the minus strand of JACEGR010000487.1, from coordinate 228,944 downwards.
TTTTCTCGACAAGGCACATGATTGTGTTTTGAATGCATTAAAATGGACGAGATTTTTAGCGCCCCAATCCAATATTAAATTAAGATCCTGCGAAAGAGATATCTGCATCGCTCTGCGTTTGTTTTCCAAGTCAGGTTTAGTAATGGGTGTAGGAACCTGAAAACTGGAGTGAAGGGTACTATCGTCGGCGAAACTATGAATGGAAAGAAATGGTAAAATCTTGTAATATTGTCTATATTTTTTAATTAAATCTTTATTTATTTTATTGCATACATACATTCATACGGAATTCAATTAAAAATCCTTTGTTTATCGCTCAGAATCACAAAAATATAAAAAAATATTTAACAGGTATATTAACCCGCATAAAAAGTGGCAGAAATAAATAAACTGTAATACAGCGGTTTATTTCTGTACCACAAAAACAGAAAACAGCTGACCATGTCGACAATGCGCATGAAATTCCGAACTGAACTTTTAGTTCCAACAAAAATCCCAGGACTGCTAATCAGGTTACGAACCGGTAACGAACTGATTCCATTGTAACCCGCGAACACAGAACTGTAACTAAAAATTCAGGATTTTACTAACCGCGAACGCTGCTTTTTCACTGCGCATGCGAATAGTCTCAGAACCGGTTCAGAATCAAACCCGCGAACAAAGCTAATGACAAACACAATTTGGCAATTTTACACAGAATTAAATAATATCGTTAATAAATCTTACTAATCACAACTATCTTATGTTTTTTATCTAATTTTTTATTATTCGTAATTGCTCCTTTTATTTAAACACGATTTTCTCGAAAACCATTAATTGTATCACAAAACTGCAACAGATTGAATTTTTTTTTGTTTTTTTGAATTTTTTTGAATTGTTGCCAACATGCTGGCGTAGCTGTGAGTGCCCCCTTAATTTCTCCATAAAATTGATTTTTTTATCTTTTTAAGACAGCAATAAATATACCTTCTATAAAAAAATTAGTCACAGTTCTAAATACTATTTTTCTTGCGATTACAACAGTATTATATAACACTTAATATTTTGCATTTTTCTAAACAGCTAAACTAGCAAAAAAAAAAGTGGCCATGGATGCAACAATAATAAAGAAAGTTGCAGCAAGTATTGTAAAATTATCAACAAACTTAACGTAGTAATTGACACAGCTAGGAGAGGCATCGAGCTAATAAATGAGTATAATTAAATATTAGCTAAGGACTAGGAGCAAAAGCAATTTTTAGTTTAAGTTATTAAGCTGTTTGAAAGTTTTCTTGCATGCAATATTTTCTTGCTGCAATTTTTTCGATATGCGCACGCGCATTTATAGTTTTTTTAATTGCTGCAAAGTGCGCGTGTGCAGATCGAAAAACTGCAGTAAGAAAACTTTCATTCAAGACGTCTTTTAAACTGTAGAAACAGCTTTAGGCATTATAAAACACGTTTTTCTAGATGACAAAAAAATGTTGCAGGTGTAAAAATAGTTTCAAGTAAACTTTTATCCATACTTAAGTAAACTTGATATATTTTAAGACGATTTAATTTACATTGTTTTTTTAATGTTTTTAAAATTTGTAAAAGTTAATGTTGGTTGGTTTATTTATTATTGGGTCTGGTACCTTTCGGTCCAATTAACCAGCACATTTGGGGGAAAATCTGGATAGTCGAGCTCTGTAGCTCGCAGAAATTCCGAAATTTTTCACTATTTATTTAATATTTGAACTTATGAAGTAGCATAAATTTCGGCCATCATCTCAAGAACTGCTACTGGTATCGCGCATAACCGGTTTATTTCAGTACTGACGCCCCCCGCGGCGCCCGCCTCCGTTTTCCGCCATTGGAAAACACCACGTGCAGTACGCCAAACAGGAAAACATCGGGTTATAGGAGTCTTTACTCACTGCGCCTAGTTCCAGAAGAAAGATGTCTTTTAAGTTTAGCAGTGAGTTTCCTATCTTCATCGGGGCACCAGAACGTTTTCTACATCCTTTATGCACGATACCACGTAAGAGCCGTACGAACTCCCTTCCAACGTCTGATCACAACCGAGAACGAACGGAAACTGAAAAGTTATTGTTTTAATGGATAATACGTTTTTTAATCTAAATGTGCTTTAATACTAACAAAATATTAATTTCTAACACAATTTGCCTTTGCTAATACAACATATATTTGCAAAATTGGGTAATTAACAATTTTTTATTATAATTATTAACGTTGCTTGCGGCACCACTGTTATAATATCAAAATAAAATTTTAGTGAAGATGTTTTTTTATGAAATGGAACTTTTTAAAGGGGTGGCAGAAGAAATTTTTAAGGGTTGCCCAAGATGGGTCTCCCTACCGTACCTACTACCCGTACTTAAAAGCATTGTTAGAATAAAAAAATACTATTAAAGTGATAATATTTTGAAAACTACAAATTTTGTAGAATAGACAGGCTTTTAAAACTTGCCTTTATTTTTGTTGCTTAATGAGATAATGTAATAAAAGATAGGAGTTTCCATTTGAAAAATTTACTTTTAAGGGTTTTGTCGATATAGTTTTTAACGATTATTTTTAACCACCCTGTATTTATTAATTGTCAAGTTATTTACAAAGTCGGTCATAAACGGTTGGACTTAGGTATAGGACATTATATAAAAAATTTGTTTAGAGAATTTTAAATAATATATGGGGTAATCCATTTAAAATAAGGAAGTTAACATTAACCTCCGGCATAACCGAAAGTGCTAGAACTGTCAAAATATTTTAGTCGTATGTCCCACACTGACAATATCATGCTGCCCAATTTTTTGAAATTTTCCAAACCCTACTTCTCAAGAAATCGATCGCAGCAATTCCCGGTGGGACACCGTGTATATGGCGGTATAAATATTCGTCGTAGACTCGTCAAAAGAAACCTACCTAAAAAGATTTTAAAGTGTTAATATCATGTCCGATCATACAGGCCCAGGGACTAATGTTTAATTGTTAGTAATTATTTTAGGAGGGTCCAGAAATGCTGATTCTTAAATACCAGAGTACCGTGGGTGTTGGGTTGGTTTATAAAGAAATCCCCAGCAAACACTATTTGCCGGCAATGTACATTTTTCATATTGGCATTGATGGTAAAGCATTGGCAATTGGTGGCAATATTATGCCAACATCTTATACGCATTAAAAAGTCAACCCTAAATAAACACTTAATTGCCAATAAATTTTACATGCAGGCGAATTGCCGGCAAGCATACAAAAATGGCGGCATACCAATCCTGATTAAATAAAGCACGCGTTTTTGTTGCAGGCAAATAAATATTGGATTTTTGAAGGCAAACCTTCAACGCATATTCATACTTTTAAACCATATTATTAACATTGGTATTTAACTAACATTAAAGCAATTTTTTGATCTGTTTTATTTATAATGGCAGCTAAACAACATTATTTTATGTTTTTTTACATAATTTAAAGGAAATGGCCTTTTCATAACATTTTATTGTTAAAAATCATGCAAATAAAAATTAGGTCAAACAAAATGTTTATTATGTATTTTGAGCGAATAAAAATAAAATGATGGTAAAATTAGCTACGTTAATTTCGACCGAAGGTGACCGCTTTGTGCATTTGTTTTCTACGTGGTTTTCTAGCTTTTTAGTTTCTTTTAAAGAAAAGAGTTTTTAATAGACATAATTAAATGTATTCATTACCTAATAAGTGTGTGTTGTGTGATTAATTGGTGATGGCTAGTCGAGAAGGCAAGATATTCAAGTAGACTGTTAGGAGCTGTAAACATTTTGTTTAAAACTTTATTAAAAGTTTTAAAGACGTGTTAATAAAAATATTATATATATTTAATAGTTTTTTTGACATACCGATAGATGGCGTAATGGACAATAAACTACTACGTTTCTGCAATATCTTCGCTTTTTATCGTCTAAACCGTACCCATTAGACAAAAATAATTCGAGAGCGGTCTGCGGTAGGTGATCTCACTTAGCTTTGAAAGAAATATCTTCGGCTAGTGTAAAATCTGCATCTCCAAGTTGGACAGTGTTCCGAGAGATGGTACTTTGCATTGCAAGGAAATTGCATGCAGTAAGGAGTTTTTTCCTATTTTAATTTTCAAATAAAATATCGCATCATTTTAGCTTTTAAAAAAGTATATGCGACAATTTTCGTCAATAAGACGTCAGCTTGCTGCTTGGGAGTATCTGCATTTGCCCACTTTCGTGTCTTTTTGTTATCTTTTTGCCAATAACTTATTAATGATGGATGCCATCATCTTAAACGCATTTTTTTGCCAATAACTTATTAATGACGGATGCCATCACTTTATCTGCAACACGTGGCCTAATAACGGCCAATTGCCCACTTTCGCGTCTTTTGATACCTTTTTGCCAATGCCTTGCCATTAAAGAGTGTTGGCAATGCCAGTAAATTAAATGTACAACGCCGGCAAAAAATGTTATATGGGTCATTACTCTCTGGTTAATTATGGATTGTATTATTAGTATTTGGTAAATTCGTGTATAATAAGCAAGTAATATGTATTAGCCCTAGATAAAAAGATCCACTATTTATTACCGTTTATAGTTAAAATTATTATATTAATGTATGTAGGTATTCCTTATCACTAATATTTAAACATGTCACTTTATTTATATATTAAACTATACGGAACTAAAACACACATTTAATTTAAATATACCTTTAATATTCCTTGAAAAATATAAACTTTATTTTCTTATCAAGACAACTTTTTGTTAAATAGAAATAATATACCGGGTGTCAAACGAATTTATTAGACAAGCCATATCTTCCAGAGTATTAAAGCTACTTCATACAGACGCGAAAAGCGAATTGCGAAACGCGAATTACATTCTCATTGGTCAATTTCGCATAAAATTAAAGGCGGGTAATTCAAAATGTTGATAGTTTAAAGATGTTGCGAATTCGCAAAATTTAAAATCTAGTGGGTGGAAACTTGAGATCATTTTATTTTATGACGAATATTAGCGTGCGCACATGCGTAGAAACAAGAGGTTATTTGTCATATATCATTTCAAAAACAATTTTGTTATTGTTATTTTTATGTCATTTTATTAGCTGTTTGGAACGTTATTTTTTTGTTCATTTTCTAAAGTATTTTGTGTTTTTTATTTGAATTTATATTAACTTATTAAAATGTTATTTAAAATAGGTAAATGGTATGAGCAGAAGAGAGTTTACGCATATTTTACTTTCCAGTCACTTCCGGTTTGACCGAAAATGGCTTCAATTTTGATTTTTTAAAAGGAACAAACAAGTATATTTTACCAGTTTTAGATTTCTGAGACAATTTTAAGTAAAAATGTGATATTTAAAAAGTTTTAAAGCCTACTTGATTTTTTTAGAGCCATTTTTAATATTGCATCTAGGTTGCTATGATTGGGCGCAAATTAATTTAGTGGCCCTAGGTGATGTTAGAAAAATATAATCGCAAAGTGTTAGGGACTAATATAAAAGATTTGAATGAAACAAATTGGCAAATTGACATTTCCGTGTCTAACTATTATTTTTCAAATCGCAACCCTTTTTAGAAAAGCACTTTTCGAATAAAGGATTTTTTAACGAATCTAACAATACCAATTTATTTGCCATCGGATTAAAAATAAAGTAATTACAGAATCAGAGCTACTTAGATGCAATACTACAAATGGCTTTCAAGAATTCGGGCAGGCGTAAAAACTTGTTAAAAATGTCAAATTACTATTTAAAATTGTGTTAGGAATCCAAAATTGTAAAAAAACAGGGTTTTCCATTAAAAAAATCAAAATTGTAGTCATTTCCACTTAAACCGGAAGTTTTTTTTACTAGCACCAAGCTCGTGGATGATTAATAACCTTTTTTAAACTTAATTGTGTGGTGCAAATAAATATACCAAATGACATTAATTTTTGGTACCGTACAACGGGGCTATTCTAGACTTTTTTGGTGTTTTTGAATACACCACAAAAAGTATCGAAAAATAATTAAGTTTAAAATCGTTTTTTTAGGTCTATATTAGAGTAAATTTTAGCACAATAGAAATTGGAGCCACCTTTTATAGGGGGTTCAAAAAATTTTTTAAGGCCTGTCTAAAATTGCCCCATGGGTCGGGGATATTTTGGAATGAGTGGAAATACTACGGTATCGAAAGTATACCCGCACGTGGGGCTATTTTAGATAAGTAATAAATCCATTTTGATATAATACCGATGTCTAGAATTAAGTTTTCGACATCCAAACTCAATTTTAAACATCTATAGACGAATAATAAGGTTTAAATAAAAATATCAAGTGGGTATGACATCTATTTACTCCATTTAAATAAAAACCAACTCTTTTAACAAAAAATAAATAAAAAACACTCTTATAAAAGACTAGACTTGGAAAGTAATAAAAAATAAAAACATAATTTCTGTAGTCTAGTACGACAATAAACTCATGAAGTCTGTAGGTTTAACAGTTGTAAGAAGATAAATCCTCTTTAAAAATATAAAAGATTCTTTTTCCAGTACCCTCAGTTATTGGGCTTCCAAGTATTTTTTTATTTGGTCAACAGAAACATCATCTTTGTCTCGGTTCGAGGGGTGAGGAAACGATCCGTTTTGTAAGATTTTTTAGGAAATCTACAGTGTAGGGACACTCAAGATCGGTTGACAGAGCTATTACTCTCCCAATAAAATGACAAGGTACATTTTTTCTTTTGTATTCTACCAGTACCCAGTCATTTAGAATTGGCTTAATGGCTTCGTCTGAAATATAATTCAAGGACGGAGAAGGTCTGTTTCCTTTTAGTTGTATTAATGGTATATCCTCAGTGTCACTTTCTGTGTCAGCTAGATTTTTTGTCATCATCTGGGATTGGACGTATTTTGACAATATTGACAAATCATCACTGTCAAAACTTTCAGGGCTATCGTTACCCTCATCAGGCTCGAATGTTACATTACACTCACTATCTGATGAAGATGAAGGTATAGGAACTCGCTTTTTCTTTGGCTTCGGTTTTGCAGCAACGGGCGTTTTGCTTGTAGTTGCTGATGTAATGGTTGTAGCTACGAGTATATCAGTGGCAGAAACGCTCCGACCTGGCTCTACTGCAACTCTTTTCCGTTTCTGCTTGTGCATTAATGAGTCTGAACCATACCGCATTTCTTTCAATAGATCTACAACAACACTGGTAACCGCAGGTGTAGCGTCTTCTTGATTAACTCCTTCTGGTTAGTTCTGGTTAGCAACCAGCCAAAGCAGAGGCTACCCCTCTACTTTGGCTGTTCGGGATAAAAAGGGTAAAGGCCAGTTTTCCGAAATCCCGATATTATATTTTCAGAAGCTTTCCCATAATTTTCTAATTTTATACGAAGTTTTCTCAAAAGCTTAGGGAACACATCTTTTGATAGCGATGCCATTTTGCGTCCCTCTGTTTTTTCCACTCAGTGAGAATTTTGCGCCAATATTTTTTCAGAGCATAAAATGCTACATCTAACGGTTGCATCAGATGAGTGGAGTTACTGGGAAGGCAGACAAACGATATGTTCATTTCGTGGCAAGTGTTTAATAAATCAGTTGAAAAATGAGATGAAAGGTTGTCTCCCACCAAAATCTGTAACAAAAAGAAGTGCCTATACACTGAACTGTCAGGTAAGTAGCATTTTAAATAGAAACTCACCTTGGGTATAAAACCAATCTTCGAAACAGACTGCATCAAACCACCCACTTCTGGAACGATTATAACGTGCTCCTTTAGGTCCACCTTGCCGCCAGGTATCCCACATATGATCCGCTTTATAGACAACGTATTCTGGTAATATCTGTCCATCCGCAGTACCGGCGTACATTAAACTTATGGCTGTTTTAGTGGAATTCACCACTCGTTCGGGATATTTTGTACCTCTCCTAAAAATATTTTTTTGATCCAGGGTTGTCTGTAAGATTGGTCTCATCAAAGTTTATTATTAAAGATGGATCTGTGCTTATAAACGCTTCTTTGGCATTTTTAAAAAACAAATCCAAGTTTTCTCTGTTCACAGCTGCTCTTTTGGTAGATATATTTGCTGAGACCCGATTGGAAATTAAGTTCTTGTGTCTTTTGATAAAATTCGTGACCCAATCTGGACCGGGAAGGTTATTTTTTAATCTTCTTTCATTACGCCCTGTTTTATCTAAGTAGGATTTCACTAACAACCTTAAGTCTAGCAAATCGAATGGGAAGCCCCAAGAGGCAACCAAATTCAAATGTTCTACCAGCACCATTTCTTCTTCACACGATAAAAGACAGGGCCGTCCAGCTGCAGAATAAGTGCTTCGTTTCTTACATCGTAAAGCTAAAGTAGACCTTGGGACTCTATATTTCGTGGCAGCTTTATCTAGACTTAAAGACTTTCCTTGTACTTCTTTAGTTCCATTTTGCATGTTTTCGGCAGTATAATTTTTATACGGACTGTAATTTTTGCCATTTCGTGCATGGCTGAACTTTTTTTATAAGTTCGAACCATTCTGCAATCAAAGGAAACAATTAAAGCCCTTTCTCCCACAATAGACAGTATTTTTCTTGAAATGGGGTTATTTTAGATACTCGGGGCTATTTTGGAATATACCGTCTAAAATAATCCCGTTTACCAAAAACGACTGTTAAATATTTTATGTAAACCTAAACATTCTAATATTTACGTAGACATGATACCAAAGCATCCACAAATGTATCCTGAAAAACCTACCTGCGTTTCCTTGTTCCGCCTGTTTTCGAGCCCAGGAAGTTTGACCACCTAGTTTTTTAGTCTAAATTTTCACTATTTTTGTACCGCCCCGAACGTGATCGTAAACAGCCAACGGACAGTTCTGCCTCGCACCCATCGACTGACCGAGGTCATATGACTAACCTCAAACGGCTCTACCGCGCCGCACCACCTGTGCGGGCAGCGTTGCCGATTTTTCGAAAAAAGTCATGATGTCCAAAATACCCCCGCATTTCCAAAATAGCCCCGTTATACGGTATACACGTCGATATACACAGGACGATTTTTTCAATTAACTTTTAATGTGTTAAAACACCAGCAGGTTGAGATTACAAAAGAACGAATACTCTGTGTTGAAAAAGGACTTATGCGGTTGACGGACTAATTATTATGCACGTCCCTTGCAAAAAGAGCATGAAAACCGCAGTAGTCAAAGATATAAGACAACTAAAGAGCAGCAAAAACCACAAATGTCAAGGATCAATGGTGTTTTTACAGAAAACGATAGCCGTCAGCTGTTGGTGTATGTAAGCCGTTAAAGAAAATAGAAGCCAAAATTTTTTAAAACAGACTAATCACATACAGATTTTGCTAAAGTTGATCTAGGAATAGGATTTCCGTGTAACGAGGCGAGATACTTTATTAGAAATATGTAAGGAGAAAAGAAATAAAATATAAACCAGTGTTGCCACGTTGCTTTGTAGGTGTCGAAAGGTATGGCCCAGTTTCAATTTGGTTTGGAAGGGTAAGTCGGAGCGCCCTTGGTTTGGAGGGGTAAGTCTTCGGTAAACACTTTCTTGCTTACTACTTACCCTTTACTCTGCCAGTTTAACTTAGGTGTTTAGCGTGCTGGGTACATGGTGTTTTTAAATCTTTTAAGGTACAAAAACTCAGGATTTTTTTGAAGATATAATTCGAAAAATAGAGTTTGGTGAAGCTATTATAAAAAATGATTAGTTTTTACAAAATATTCTGTTTTCGGATAAAAGTTTTATTTTCTCTTCGTGGTCACCTTGATTCTTCAGTCGTTCGGTATGAGTCAATTTAAGAAATACATGAAATTTTAAATAATCATTTAAAATTTGTTTTTATTTTTAAGAATATTACCTTTTATTTTAATCTCGAAAGCATGGCAAACGATAGCATCCCAGCACCAGTGGCGTCGCTACTATGGGTTTTTTTATGTTGTTAGTACGGAGTGACGATGAAGAGAGATAAAAGGTTAAATGAAGTAATGAGGACTTTTTCCTTTACTCTTCAAATTTTGAGGGGCCCCACTTTACTTTTTTGCCCCCTGGCCTCTGCTGCCCTAACTACGTCACTGCCTAACCGTTTTGTTTTCCTACTGAAAGCAATACCAGCACCCTGGTGTTCCATTTAAAATAAACATGTTGCCCTATATCGGAAAGTCGGCAATTTTGTTTTTGTGTTAAGGAAATGTTAACCAAATATCGAGGATACAATAAAAAAACTTTTGAAAATCTAAGGCTTTCTGAAAAAACCGTATCTTAATAACTTATTCGCGATCAAAACGGGTCAAAATATTGTCGGACACCCCATATGAACAAAAAAAATAATAATAAATTTAATAAAAAATAAGAGTAAAAAGTAAGACATACTGTATAAAGTAATTATTACACGTGCTTTTAATTACTTTATTTTCCTTAATTGCCGGCATGAATACATATTAACAGCAGAAAAACTAGACAGTGTTATCTCTTTAAAAATATAATGCACAATTTATTAAAAAATTGTTGCTAAATATTAATTACTAATATTGGCTAGCCACACACGTTAAAAAAATCATGGATTAAATACTTAATACCGCTTTCAATATTAACAGATACCTATATGGTGAAATGACGTAAATGAAAACTATGTTAGATTATTATTACTTCAAAACAGAAAAAAGTACTATATGTAATACGCTTTCTATATGGAGTGATTAGCAATACGTAGTATACGTTACAATTGTTTTTATTCAAAATAAATAGTAAACGCTGTGTTTAACTACGTAGTATTTATCCATGGTTAAATGCTTATTCCAATAAAACAAAAGTGTACAGGGTGGCTCGAATTCGACGCTCATCATTGGGATTTCGGAAACCGTAAGAGATACAGGATCAATTAAATGAAGGCAAAGTTGCGCAATTTGATGCTCAATAAAATGCCGTTTTGCGTTTTAAAATTCCGAGTACTTCCGAAGTTATTGGAAAAAACCGGAATTTTCAATTTTGGTTTCTATTGTTTCCTGGCTATATTTGTTAAGATAACTCAAAATGAAAAACACGTTTTCATGGCCACTCTTTCTGCTCTATAATTCAGTGTGATTAAATATTGAATCTGACGTTTCGGCTTCTGGCGACCATCATCAATTTAATTTTTTTAAATACGGACCTGATATTTTTTTCAATTTAATTAAATCCTTTCATCACTCTTAAAACACTATATATCGCCACTTTGATATTTGCCGACGTTTCGTACAGAAAATTCCATCACCAGAATATTACATATTTATTTCACCATAATACGGCCCTGAACTACATTTTTAGGTAAGAAGGTAAAAAAAAGAATAAACTTATTACATATTCGTAATCTTTTTATTGCAACTCATTGATATATAACAGCGGAAATTACTTTATTAACAGAAACTAACCAGCAGGTACGAATTCAAGGGAGAACTTCATTTAATGTATGGAATGTGGAGTAACAAAATTATTGGACCTTTCGTTTACGTTTACGTTATCTAAATTTGATTAGGAATGATGTCTTAGACGCCCTAGATAATCAACCTTTGGCAGTATTTCAAGAAATATGGTGGCAACAAGACGGAGCTCCTGCCCACAATGGAAGGGAAGTAGCTCAATTCCTTTACGATATATTCCCTAATAAATGGTTTTGCAAGATGGCCCGCTAGGAGCACAGACCTTAGTCCCCTAGATTATTTCCTTTGGGGATATCTTAAGACCCGTTTATTTAAAAATGCACCTCACGACCTTAAAGTACTACGACAAAATTTGATAAGGGAAGTCGCTGCTATTCCTGCAAGAACAATTAATCGAGCTATATTAAAAATACAAAGCAAAGCAAGAAAATGCATCGAGGCGGAAGGTTATCTCTTTGAACACTTATAATCAGTGGCGCCTTTGCCATTAGGCTGAAGCTCTAGGGCGGCGGATTTTGGGGGCGGCAAATAAATGGAAGTGAGGACCTTTTTTTTTTTTTTTTTTTTGCTGTTGAAAATTTTTTCATGTTGAATAATTTTGTTGGATTTGGAATTCTTTGTACCCACAATCGAAAGAAATGGAAGTGAGGACTTTTTTTTTTGCTCTTCTAAACTTTTTCACACGGAAAAAGATGAGGAAATGGGCGGCGAAAATAAACTAGCCTACGGGCGGCAAGGCTGGGGGCGGCGAAAATAAAATAGCCTACGGGCGGCAAGGCTGTAAGTGCGCCTCTGCTTATAATACTGATTAAATAATGTTTATTTTTAATATGGGCATCAAGATAGTATTACAAATTGTTTATGTAAGCTGATTTTCTACCTTTTTGTATCTTATGTCTAATATTCATGAAATTTTAGGTTAATAAAGTAATTTCCGCTGTTAGATATCAATGAGTTGCAATAAAATTACGAATATGTAATAAGTTTATATTACATATTCGTAATCTTCTTTTTTACCTTCTTACGTAAAAATGTAGTTCAGAGTCGTATTATGGTGAAATAAATATGCTTATTATGGTGATGGAATTTTCTGTACGAAACGTCGGCAAATATCAAAGTGGCGATATATAGTGTTTTAAGAGTGATAAAAGTATTTAATTAAATTGAAAAAAATATCAGGTCTGTATTTAAAAAAAATAAAGTTGATGATGGTCGCCAGAAACCGAAACGTCAGATTTAATATTTAATCACACTGAATTATAGAGCAGAAAAAGTGGCCATGAAAACGTGTTTTTCATTTTAAGTTATCTTAACAAATATAGCCAGGAAACAATAGAAACCAAAATTGAAAATTCCGGTTTTTTCGAATATCTTCGGAAGTACTCGGAATTTTTAAAACGCAAAACGGCATTTTATTGAGCATCAATTTGCGCAACTTTGCCTTCATTTAACCGATCCTGTATCTCTTACGGTTTCCGAAATTCCAATGATGAGCGTCGAATTCGAGCCACCCTGCACCAAAAGACATTTTTGGAATACAAGAAAAAAAATTTTTACTAGTGTCGTTCATGAGGGGTTTAAAGTAAATATTTTTAAGGAAAAAAATGGTACGCTACTGCATTTTTCTAAAATAAAAATATTTTTAAATTCCCATTTAGTTTGACATTTTTTTTTTGACTTTTTTCATTTGATGCACGGTTTTCGTGTCCGAGAAATGGTTTTTATTTATTTACGCGAAAACCGTGCATCAAATGAAAAAAAGTCACAAAATCAAATTTGTGTCAAACTAAATGGGCATTTTAAAAATATTTTTACTTAAGAAAATGCAGTGGCGTACCATTTTTTCCTTAAAAATTATTTACTTCATGAACGACACTGGTAAAATTATTTTTCTTGTATGCTAAACAATGTCTTTTGGTGCATAGGAGGCGTCCCCCAATTTTTTCAAAATATGCAAATTGGTATAACAGTTATTATAAAAAAAAACTTTTTTTTTAAATTCTTAACACCCTATAGTTTAAAAACTAAGACGTTTAGGACATATTTCAATAGGATTTTTCATATTTTTTATTGTAGAATTAGCCCTTAAAGTTTGTCGGATAAGGTGTGTATGTGGTCTAAGTGTGGTGTGTAAGGTGTATATAATTCCTGGTAGATCGCACTGGGTGTCGTCAGTAAAAGGTCGATCTTGGGTTTATTATGCATTTTTATTTTCTAGTAGTTATACTTAATTAAAAGAAAATATCATCTGCTATTTTTGTTTTTAGAGATGAAATAGGTGTAGTTTAGGGACTAGGGATATTTTATGGTCAGTTGCATAGCGTTGACCAATATAGACGTGGACGACGTCGCATAAGCAAGGCCCCTTTTCTTTTGTTCTCAAGAACTATCTACTTATGATAGTGAAAATGTATAAATGCGCGCTGTGACAATATTAAAAAAGGATATAGATTTAATAATTAATAGTTTAAAAAAACTAAAAAACACGCTTTTATATGCAACCGAACTAAAAATTAGAAAATAATTTTTCATTAAAAAAAATATTGTCATTTCATAGTAAAAAGCGTGGGGTGCAATTTACTATTTTTTCATAACTTTTCCATCATAGATATTTGCAAATATAATAATTATAACATTTAATATATTTATCACCCCACGCTTTTTACTATGAAATGACAATATTTTTTTAATGAAAAATTATTTTCTAATTTTTAGTTCGGTTGCATATAAAAGCGTGTTTTTTAGTTTTTTAAACTATTAATTATTTTTCATTTTTTAGTTTTTGCTACTCTTGACAAAATGGCGAAAAAATTTTTTAATGAACAAGAGTGGCAAATTTTAAAATTTTTCCAACAGATTGCAACTCACTAAAAATTTCTTCTTCATTAAGTAGCAAAGTTTGAAATTTTGCCAACAGATGGCAATCCAGGCAATGTTTGGACCGTTGCCAATATATTGCAACCCACTAAAAATTTCTTCTTCATTTAATAGCAAAGTTTGAAATGTTGCCAACAGATGGCAACCTAGGTGTTGTTTTTATAATATAATGGAATTTTTTTCCTGGCGATCCAAAAAAAGATAACGGGATACTGTTTGCAGATTATTGCATTGTCATGTTTCCTTAATACGTGTGCAAAGTTTCAAAGAAATCGAATAGCTGGAAGTTGGTTAAAATTAGGCTCAAAGATTCCGTTACATAGCCAGATAGTTACAACCCAAGTTAATAAAACAGCGTGTTAACGGCATTTATTAACTGTTATTGTTCATAAAAATTGAACACCAATGGTGCAACTAACCCTATATTTTTATTGTTCATAAAATTGAACAACCCATGGTGCAACTAACCAAATTGTGTAAAAACTAAAAAATTTCTTCTTCATTTAATAGCAAAGTTTGAAATGTTGCCAACAGATGGCATCCTAGGTGTTGTTTTTATAATATAATGGAATTTTTTTCCTGGCGATCCAAAAAAAGATAACGGGATACTGTTTGCAGATTATTGCATTGTCATGTTTCCTTAATACGTGTGCAAAGTTTCAAAGAAATCGAATAGCTGGAAGTTGTTTAAAATTAGGCTCAAAGATTCCGTTACATAGCCAGCCAGATTGATAGATAGTTACAACCCAAGTTAATAAAAGCGTGTTAAAAACATGTTTTCATCATTAAAAAAGTAATTTTTGATTAGCTGGTGAGCTAATAGCACATATGGGTTAAAAGATAAACGCAGACACCACCGTGTTTATGTTATGTAACAACCAAAATTTATTTTTACAACACCCGACGTAGGAACGCCCTACGCCTAACAAAAAGTTTTGCATTAAAAGTAATGTAACCTAAACTTAATTTCTTATTTCGTGATAGCTAGAAAATGGCACGTTCGTCCTAAACCGATCATAAACTAGCCATAAACGATCGGCGTCACGTTTCTTAATACCTAAAATTCACTTATTCTGAGAGCTAAAATACTTGAAACTCAATTTTAAGATAGAAAAGTCATGTTTAAGAGCTAGGTATTTATTAAATGGTTATACGGCATTTGTTTTATAGGCTTTTACGAATTAGCCTGGGCGGAGTATGTAAATAAATAAATAAATAAATAAATAAATGTCGGGGCCAGGTAACGGCACCGACGCCGAATTCGATATAAATAAATTTGTACTTTTACACATAGTTTGGATTTCTGTTACTACTACAAAAATCAATATTTAAATAAATCCAATACATACTTTTAAAGAAAAGGTTTCTTAACTTTTTAAAATAAATTCACATCAAAAGCTACTCGACGTTGAAATTACTTTAAGCCACGTCCAGACTTGCAACAATTCGCCAAACATTCGTCCAAACTAACCAACCTGTTTGCGCGTTCCTTTGATCGCCAAAAAACCAACAAGCCTTTGAATCATCGGCAAATCATTCGCCAAAACGACGAGAATTCCGTCCACGTCCGCGCTATGTGGCGGGGTATGAGGCGATGGAGCGGCGAGTTGTTGCAACTCTGGACGCAGCTTTAGATTTAACTTTAATATTGAATAAGTTTTAAAGGAGTGAAATAATTTTTAATAACCATAAATAAAATACCTAGAAAATAAAACACAAAGAAGATTATTTTTAAAATTTTTATTTTTGACTGTTTTATTATCACACTAAAACATAAAAATTTGAAAAGCAATATAATGTACAATAAAAATGGTCACAAAAACTATATAAAACAAAGAGTGTATAACAATACTTCGGTGTACACTTTTAGTTGCGTAACAATAATAATATTAGTAAATACAAAGACGATTTAAATAATAAATTATTAAAAATAATAAATACTTTTATTTACATAGCTTAAAATTAATTGGTGGATTTTTGTATGTTTTTTGTAATGCAAAATAACTTTCAGATAAAAAAAAATTAAGATCAAAAGTTTTAAAATATATCAGAATTTTTGGATCAAATCGCCGGTCTGGCAGAACAACAACGCAACTGCAAAATTATACATTTTTCAGGAGACACGAAAAACGAATGCGATTTATTATAGTTTTATACGTAAACAAAGTGATATAGATGTACTATCATTAGTGGTTCTACGCTTACGTCGTTGTTTCACCGTATAAAGGAATTAATTTGGAATCTTAAGTCTCTCCCTTGGCGCAGTGGACAGAGCTTTGATCTTCGAAGCCGGAGGTCGCCGGTTCGATTCCCAGCGGGGAGACATATTTAGGTAGTAGTTATTTAAAAATAACGACCGTGGTGGCACTACCGCGTTGTCTAAAAGGTGCTGTGAAATGCAAACTGCATGTTTCAGTGCTTGGACAACGTTGACGGAACAGGGGGAACAATGGGTTAAACATCTAATAACCCGACACCCACGGTACTCTGGTATTTAGGCATATGCCTTCGTGGGATGTCAAAAAAATCTAATTAGTACAGGCAATGGGGAGCGAGTAACTCTTGTTCATAATGCATAATTCTCCAAGAGATATTTATTTTATAGATAGACGGAGTGGGACGTAATGAATATAAAAACACAAAATACTTACAAATATGGCGGACGGAAGTGCCGCCATTTTGCGAAAAACCGTTTGGACCTGTATCTCCGTAACCGTACATTTGAGACCCATAATTATAAGGACCTTTATTATAGACAATTAAATTTCCTATCTTTTTGGTTTTATAATTGTTTTGGTATTATTTATCGTTTACGATTTGTAAGATTATTACTGTTTGTTTATTGACTTTTTTACCGATATCTCTTCTAATAATTGTTCAAATAATAAATTGCTAATAATCAAACTTTTAAATCGATAAATTCTCTACAACTTTTAATTTAAACTTTTTTTTTAATTAATATTTTCGAAGTTAAAAGGCCTTTAATGTTGTATTACGAGGTTAATAAGATCGAAGTATGCATAGCGTAATCCGAGAAACCTTAGTAATACTTGACCACTTGTTGGATGACGTGTTCAGGTCCAGGTGACGTTAACAGGATTTTTGAAATCAACTCGTAATAACTTCGAAAATAATTATTTTATGGAAAAAGTTTAGAATAAAAGTTGTAGAAAATTTATCGATTTAAAAGTTTGGTTATTAGCAATTTATGATTTAAACAACTATTAAAAGAGATATCGGTAAAAAAATTATTAAACACAGAGTAATAATCCTATAAATCGTGAACGGTAAGCGATACAAAAAAATTATAAAACAAAAAAATAGGAAATTTAATTATCTATAATAAAGTTTATTATAATTATGGGCCTTAAGTGCATGGTTATGGAGATACAGGTACAAACGGTTTTTGCAAAATGGCGGCACTTCCGTCCGCCATATTTGTAAGTATTTTGTGTTTTTAAATTCATTACGTCCTACTGCACCTATTTGCGAAAAAAATATCTCTTGGAGAAATTTGCAAGAAAAAATCCTCTATTGCCTGTACTAAATTGTCTAGTTAAGTCAAAATGTCATAATTTTGCAGCTGCGTCATTTTCCGGAGCGGCATTTGGTGTATTCCTTTTACGCTCTAAAACCGCCCAGACCGACACCGTAAGTGTCCCTTTTATAATGGAGTTGTTCTGCAGAACCGTTTTATTACCTCTCCCCTTGCCTCTCATGCACCATCATAGCAGGAGGTTCACGAAGTGTTCTGACACTAATGACATATGCCAAAGGGCAAATCGTAAATATACTTGGTTATATTTGAAAAATACCTGTAATAATTTATTGTAGTTTATTAATTAATTCGAAAAAAACTTATATAAACCACGGATGACTAAAACATAAACCAAACAAATAACATCACATTTGTTAAATGTTATACATGCCATGTCAACGGTTTCGAAGAACGGTTCTACAAATTAAAAGGAATACAACAAATATGAAAAACCTTATTAAACAATAATATAAACTTTTGAATAATTAGCATTATAATATAACTTTAAAAGAAGCATTTCTAAACAAAAAACTGTACCAAAAATAATAAAAAAATATTCTCTACTATTTAGTTTCAGTTAATCTAACTTATAATAAAAAAAACCTAAGCAAGTAGAGCATTTAATTTGAAATATTTAAAGTAAGTTTGGTTACATATAAAAAAATAATTTACAAATTCAAAATTGATATTTAAATTTTAAAAAAATCATCTACTTCTCAAAACAAAAGTTCAAGTTTTTAACCCTCATGTTATTTTTCATTACAAAATAATGTTTGACAAAACTCAGTTGTGCATAAAATAAAATCACATCGACAAAATAAAACACTATGTAATATTAAGGTAACCTATTTCATATGGTGTGTTTATTCTTAATCTGCATCTAATTTTTGTAGTATTACTGGTCGTAAATGTTGATATGTGTATTTTTTTACGACACTCAGGGATATACGGGGCTATAATAGATATTAATAAATTAATTTACTAGTACGAAAATAATTCGATGTTGATGAACCTCTTCTTATTATCAATCATTATTATCTACAGTAAGAATATTAAAGCCCCATCCCCCTTTATCTTTTGAATGGAACAAGATATCGAGATCAGGTAAAATTTGGGTTAAAGGGTGTCACTTAAAGTACTTTTTGGCAAGGGGGCACTGGGAACTTTTTTAATGTAAAGGGAGGTCGGGTAGCATCTCGTTTTAAAGGCCTTTGATTCTATCTATATATCTGTTGTTTCAAATATATGTAAAGAAAATAAATGAAATATTTTTTTGGATTTGGATGGCCATATTTCTGAAACTATTAAAGATGGACATATTAAATGGGGTATTTTTAAAGATCTTTAAAATATCTTCTTTTAGTTGATATAACTATCCAAGGTAGGGTTGGTCAAAAAAACGTTCTTTTTTAATTTTGACAACTAACACAAAAAATTGGTTCCCAGGCACCTCCAGAGAATGCTAGACAACAATAAGCTCTTAATCTTAATAGGAAGATCCGCCTGATATCGGTTTTGCATATTATTCTCAAACCCATACAAAAAATTCATATTTCACCATTCGTTAATGATATAGTAAAACTCCAGCAAAGTTTTTGTAGAACATTGAACGATCTACAAAAAGGTGTCTTATACTTTTTTAATGAATCTAACGATTACAAAAATATGTAAGGTCAAGTTTACATAATTTTCACTAGAAATAGTAGAAACTTAATTGTCAATAATTATTTTTAGTAAGTTACAAAATTTAAAACAAAAAGTTATTATCTCTAAAAAAAATCTTTAATTTTAGACCTTAAATATCATTTTAATGATGGAATTATAAAATACTTTTTTGTAGAAAGTTTAATTTTCTACAAAAAATGTTTCTAGAGCTTTGCGATATGATTAACGAATGGTGAGATATATTTTTTTTGTTTGGGACTGAGGAAATTATGCAAAACTGTAATGAGGCGGATCTTCCTATTAAAATTAAGAGCTGATCGTTGCTAAGAGTTCTTTGAAGGTACCTAGGAACCAATTTTTTAGTGTCAGAAGTTAAAATAAAAATATTCGATTTTTTAACCCATCCTAAAACAATTATTAAAAAACCTAATAAAATGTTACCTTTTTTGACCAATTTTCTCTGGTTTGGTTATCTGAACAAAAATGCATAATTATGTCTTGTTTGGTAAACTAAAGGTGGGCATAGAATTCTTACGTGGATTTCAAAAGTGTGTATTAGTCTTGGGTTTAATTAGGGAATTAAAAAAAGGATTTAACTAACCAGAACTAACCATGACACCCCAACTATACTCTGTAATAATAACAGAACTAGGTGATGCAATAAGACTAATACTGATTTAACAGTCTTTACAAATGGGATTTATTCAAATTCGCATTTAGCTAATGCGCATTACAGCGTAAACTTAAAATGTCTGTCTATATTATTAAATTATATGTACACCTTAGATACAAAAGAAATAATTATGCATTTTGTCCAAGTGACCAAACCAAAATAAAAAAGGTTAAAAGAGGTAAAATTGTATTAGGTGCCCAAACAAGAAAACAACGTAAATTTATAACTTACCACCTGGTTCATAATTTTATCAACCACCAACTTTTCGTGTCTATTATAACCCCGCAGGTTATGTTTATATTCATAAAATACTTTTCACCTACGACACATACATTTTTTTATTTAGGTAAAGCCTAAACAAAAATTGTTTATTTAGAATCATAGGCAAAGAAAAAATAACCAACCCTGCCTCTATAACAATAGGAACAGAAATGTAAGTATTGTATGGCACAACTATATTGCACAAAAGTTCTTGGCTTTAAAAAATGTAGCTGAAGATATGGTTTTTAAAAATGTTTTAATTTGATTAGAATTATTTTTTATTAAATTTTGTAAAACTTTAACGACCATAAATGCTACTCTCAAGAAATAAAGTAAAATTAAAGCGTTGAGAACCACAGCTGAGCATTCCACAAACCAAAAATTGATGTATGTAAAGCAAGCATTGGAAAGTGAGCAGAATTAAAAAAAAATCTTAAAATATAGTGCTAATTTTATGCTAATTTAGTGCTCTTCCCAGGTCCTGAAAAAACGATACAATGCTAGCTCTAAATAAATCTAGCATTGTATACACTAAAAATTAACTTAAAAACAAAATTTGCAAGCAATCTTAACGATTACTAACAAATCCATTTTTGACAAAATGTTGAAAAACATAGAAACAAAGTTATTGAGGTTAGATACGATTTTTATGACAAAATGGTGAACGAGTATAAAATTCATAGAATCTTAAGCGCCACAGGTCATGCAAAACTGTCACATTGGGAGTGGGGGTCAATGGTTAGTTCTGGTAAGTTAAATTCTCTTAAGTCACTAATTAAAAAAGAAGATTAAACTAACCAGAACTCACCATGACCTCCCCCATTGTGACATTTTTGCATGCCCGTCTGTGGCGCTTCCAACCAATTCCGGTTCCGGTGCTTTTTACTGTAGTCTAGGAGCTATAGCTCTGAGGGTTTTTCTACTTAAATTCCGGAAAATAACCACAACTTAAAGATAACAACGTCAGTTTTATTATCTATAAATTTTATTCTCGTTCACCATTTTTTCAAAAAATATTAACTAACCTCATTAACTTTGTTTCTATGATTGTCACACTTCAACCTGTCAAAAATTGATTTATTAGTAATCGTGCCCGTTCGATGATTTTAACTAAGTTTTTACTCCTCTCATATTACCAGCACTCATTGAGGAATGCTCACCTTTTGTTCTCAATGCATGAATAGAGTTTGAGAGATTAATTAAAAAAAAGTATCATTTATGTCATTTTGGTTAAACTTTACCTTGGATGGACTAACACTCAATACAGATTTGACGTTATATTTTATCATAAGAGCAAAATTTTGCAGCAAAATGTTTTATTGTAGAATTTCTTTAGCTTATTATTTAGTTAGGCCTCTATATAGTTAACTTTAATTTTAATTTTTTTATTTAATCAATAAAGTCGCCATTTTACGCAAAGAAAACTCATAAACTGTGATTTGGAAAAATGGCTACTTTAATTGATCATTAGGAATTATCACGTTGAGCTTTTATTACTAAAAAAGATAAAGAAATTTATATATTACATCTACAAACTTAACTTTTCATTTATTAAAAAAAAAACACTTGGGGATTGATATTTGAAGTAAAATATTTTTTTTTAATTGGGGTATTCGAATTAACAAAAATAAAATATTTCTTCTGTTTATTTATACAAGTTTTAAATTTCCAAAAAAAAACAACTCCCTAATATTTTCAAAATCAGAACTTTCGGTTATACCGGAACTATTTATTTTCTTCAAAATTCCAATAAAAGCTTTTCGTGATTAACCCCATATACGTGGCTCAAAAAATTAGATATAAGTACTTACATATTAAACTGCTTGATTACATAATCAACTAGTATAGTACTGAAGTGCGATACCCATAAGGGATGAAATTTAAAAGAAACATTTTAGAAATGGTAAAAGTATATGAAAACTGCTGATATAAATAAAAGACGATTAATCAACTTATATTAATATCAAATTGTATAAAATCTTGCATTTGCACCTTAGGTAACAATTTAGCTAAAACTTTTAATTACAATCAATAAACCAAACGAAAAGTAAAACCCAATATTTTTGTCTTTCACCCAGGGTACTTGGGATTAAGCCCCAGCCTGAGACACAATTTAAGGAAGTAGTTTTTAAATTATCGTCCGTGTTGGCACTACTGCGTTGTCTAAAGGGTGCTGTAGAAATGAGATAACTGCATGTTTCAGTACTTGAACAGAGTTGACGAAATAGAGGGAAATATGGGACAAAATTGTAAAAGCCCGGCATCCACGGTACTCTGGTATTTAGGCATCAAACCTGCAAAACCGCTGTTTTAAAGGAAAAACATTAAAACACTTAAAAAGTAGCAACATCCCTTGACATGCAAGAAAAATGTGCACAGGGTGTTTTTTTGGTCGGTATTATAGGGTACAGGCTAAACGGTAAGATATAGAAAAAAGCTAAGATACGTTTCCCGTTATCTTTTTAGTGTTTAATTTAATGGCGCAATCAGATTCACGCTAACTTGATTGGTTTAGAAGATACAGGGTGATTCTTAAAATATGTCAATTTTTATTATGTCTTATTACTCGGACACTTATGAAAATAGAAAGAAACTGGATTTTACGTAAAAGTTAAAAAACTTTTGTATTTAAAGTTTCTTTTTATCTCCATAAGTGTCCGAGTAATAAGACATAATAAAAATCAACGAATTTTGAGAATCACCCTGTATCTTCTAAACCAATCAAGTGAGCGTGCATCTAATTGCTTCATTAAACCAAGCACTAAAAAGACGAAAAGATCAGTATATTAGTTTTTTGTATCTCTTATCGTTTAGCCTGTACCCTATAATACCAACCAAAAAATCCACCCTGTACAGAACGGTATACGTTGATTAATATTCTTTTGGTTAATCAGCAGATTAAATGTAATTCACTTGATTTTTTTGTACAAATAAATAACATACAAGAAAAACTGCCCACAAAAATGGCACTATAAAATAATTTAATTATTTTGGCCACTCTACAGATTTTTATTAGAACTAATC
The DNA here is from genome assembly GCA_014170235.1 of Listronotus bonariensis. Classification (NCBI taxonomy): domain Eukaryota; kingdom Metazoa; phylum Arthropoda; class Insecta; order Coleoptera; family Curculionidae; genus Listronotus; species Listronotus bonariensis. The sequence continues at coordinate 205,503 of JACEGR010000487.1, read as the reverse complement.
TAACATAGCCTAAACATTCATTTTTTACTAAAATAGTAAAGTATTCTTAAAATTTATATTTACTATATCCACGATCCATATACAAAGAGCACCCCGTCTATTATTATAAACTAATTTATATAAAGGTCTTTTATCACTTGACAAACTCTATTTATTTTAGCCTAAAATCTTCAAAAAATAATTTAAAGAGCTTCCTTCACAGACATTCTTATCGTTGAAAACCTAAGAATAAAGGATATTTTGTAAATTTAAAACTAAATGACCAATATTAAGAATTAGAAAATCAACACTAGAATAAAAAACAGAATTATTTACAAGTTACTCAAGATATTTATCAAATTAAATAAAATAGACCGTCCTACCAGTATACCCTTTTAAACTTGACATTTTTGACTCCTGATCCAAAAATTTCATAAAACACTTTCATCGCGGATCCCAAGCTTTAATACAGACGGAACGGTTTTCGCCCAGTCGGCCGCCGAACAAGACGACTTCTTTATGGTATTAGTAAAAACACACGATGTGGTATTCACCGGTCGGCGCGATTAGTAGCGGCGCCTCACCTAAAAACCGCTCCACATTAAAAAAATCAACGGCGGCAAGTGATTTTGGTTGAATTGTGGGTGAAGTTTGAGGTTATGTATGAACCATACATATTTTTTACAGATAACTATTAAACTAGACTCTTTGTTCGATCTTCGAACAGTCCGGACGTTGCGTAGAAAGCTACATAGCTTTCCCGGTGTGGCTGTTGAAGGTGCTGTATGGGCGTTTTTACCTTCGGGGATCGACTAAAGATTCACGCTAAATTGACGGCATCTTTATTCTGGAGCTAAGCGCTGTGAGCGAAGATTTCTATAGCCTGATGTTTTCAAAGTTTGGTGGTGTGCACGTGTTTTCATAACGGCCGGGGACGGTGGCGCCATCCGCTTGAAGCGTCAATTTAACAGTGGCTGGTTATACGTAATACCAGTAGCAGTTCTTGGTTTGACAGCTGTCAATTTATGCATCGCATCGATTACTTTTATTTTGCATGTTTTAGAATTTCTGGAAGCTACGAGCTTGACTATCCAAATTTGCACCGACGAAGCCCTGGAAAGCATAGCCCGGAAGGGGAGAGCTGGCGAATTGGACCAGAAGGAACCAGGGCCAAGAACAAATTAAAAAAAAACTATTAAACAAGCCACAATCATCCTGTTTAAAAGAGCATATCTGGTAAGTATGGATGGTGGAGGGGAGGATAACCATCTTTTATGGCGGATAAGTTGAAAAAGTGGCCATCGGAATGTAACAAATTGGGATGGCGCCACAGTAGCCAGTGGAGGGATTTTGGTATTTCTTTCCTTTTTTATTTTGTATCTATTATATCTGGTGAGTTAAAAAATCTCCTCTGGCTACTGTGGCGCCACCTTAAGTTGCACCTTTGGACGGACACTTTTTAAAACATTCAGATGGTTATCCTCCCCTCCACCATCCGTAGTGGTAAGATTGTTCCATTTCTCTACGATGGGCTGACAGTACAAAAAACCATTCAAATTTAACTTTAAGTTCCTTAAATTAAAACTAATAATAAACGGGCTACCCTTTATACCACTCCCGTCATTAAAAGATCCTTAAAAAGATAAGTTTTTTCTATATTAATAGTCTTAAGATTGTAGAATCATTGTAAATTATTTCAAAATTAAATATAACTTTTTACCTAATATTTATACATATTAGAATAATATCAATAACATATTTCGTAGTTCAGTATGACTAGAAGCTTATTTAAGCGATTTATCAGCTCAAAGATTTTTCTTAAATTGTTTTTTAATACTGTTAGTCTAAGCGTCAACGGTCTTTTTAACTAATGTCTCTTGCCAATGCTAAAAGATTCAAGATCAGCAATTTATTTATTAATAAAAAGAAATCATTAACACAATGCCCCACTATATAAATATATATTCCTATATTTTTTTGAAAAAAATAGCGCATACCCATAATAAGAAGGGACAAAATGGGGAATTCAGGTTAAGCGCAACTATCGGATACTTTTTGAACCCTTTTAGAGCACTATGACATTTGTTTGTCATATTTTGCTTGAAAATGCAAATGCAAATTTAGCGGAAAACAGAAGAATTTCGTGCTACAAGAAGAGGGAATGTGGTGAATTTAGGTTAGCTTTCTATTCAAGTTTAATAATTTATATCTAGAGAACAAAACGTGTCCAAATAAAAATTCTCTCAGATTCGTAATCAGCGTTCCAAAAAACCCCAGTATATCAAATTTCATTAAAATCGGCGATGCGTCCGGTTTGTAAATAATTACGACAAGTTGTAGACTGACAATTTTGTTTTATACTTTATAGGATTTTTTTAATAAAACAAAAAATATATACAAAAATACTACATGAACCTCAACAAGAGCAAGCAAAACATGACAAATAGTAAATTCATGAAACAGACACTTGGAGCGCGCAATTCTAATTTCGCTCTGCACCAGTTTACCTAAAATTTGAAACAGCTCGGTGCCAGTTTACTTTTTGCAAGAGCAAGAGCGAACCGAGAAAATACGCATTGTCACCGAGCTCGTTCAGTTCCCTTCTGCGGCACCGCCAATAACAACGGTTCCAAAAAGCTCGAATTCCCCGAGTGTAATACCAGCACCGTGAATCCGAAAACTGATCGCTTGCAGAGTGCGAGCAAATTCATTGAACACGCACGTTTGTTGCTCGACAAAAAACTTTTCAGCGTGAATATGAAAATTTGCACTGCACTGTCAGAGTTCGAGCTTAGTACGCAATGTCAAAGTGTCCAGTTCGGGTTCAAAAAGTTTCCAATGAGGGCGTTGATGCAAAGGCGGTGTTGCTAAATTTTAGTTATTAAAAATCAACTAAATAATGTTGGTCATACAAGGGATGCAAAGAAATATTGCTGGTCTAAATAGTGCTAAGACAAAAAGGGTTTTTTAACCAAAATTAAACACTTTTTATTGCGTAATCTTAACTACAAAATATAAACTTTTGCAAAACGATTTCTGTTAATGACGGTTGTTGAGTTTACTTTTTTGACCATTTAATTTTAATTCGTTTTAAAAAATCCAGTATTTCTAACAGTATCAGCGTTGATACAATTCCTTAGTCAAAATGACCGTTCGTTCTTACAATATGCAACTTTGCTTAATTTTTTGCCAAATTAAATGTCGTTAAATTCACTTTATAAAATTTTAAACCCACTCATTTGGCATTTTTAATAAACCCAAGGTGTTTAAATGTTTCAAAATGGTACTTCTTGTTCTATATTTTAAAAATATCAATATTATGGTTTTTAACGATATTTAACTTGGAAAAAAAATTGTAGAGTCCCTACTCTATCACTAGATTAAAGAATTTGAAAGACATTTTTTATATAGTAAATCCATATGCAATGTAATTAGTGTATTTAAAACAAATACAAGTTTAACTAATATTTTTATTTTTATTTTAAAACCGTCTGTCTTTTTCTTTTGGTAGGATTAAAAATAACATTGCAGTTTTTAGGCCTGTTTTGTTTACTCCATAGAAGGGTTAAGGTTACCTCTTGGAAATTTTGGTATTATATTATACTGTGCGATTCTTACAACTATGGATTAAATATGGGGAATTTATAGTATCTATCTTATTATAAACACCAATTATATCAGTCTTGTTACAGAAAGCTGGAACTAGTAAGGAAAAATACAGGGTGTCCACAAAAAGTATTAAATATTTAATTAAATATAATGTACGGATGTCCCGACCTAGTGTACAGGGTGGCTCGAATTCGACGCTCATCATTGGGATTTCGGAAACCGTAAGAGATACAGGATCGGTTAAATGGAGGCAAAGTTGCGCATTTGATGCTCAATAAAATGCCGTTTTGCGTTTTAAAAAATTTCGAGTACTTCCGAAGATATTCGAAAAAACCGGAATTTTCAATTTTGGTTTCTATTGTTTCCTGGCTATATTTGTTAAGATAACTCAAAATAAAAACACGTTTTCATGGCCACTTTTTCTGCTCTATAATTCAGTGTGATTAAATATTGAATCTGACGTTTCGGCTTCTGGCGACCATCATCAACTTAATTTTTTTAAATACGGACCTGATATTTTTTTCGATTTAATTAAATCCTTTCATCACTCTTCAAACACTATATATCGTCACTTTGATATTTGCTGACGTTTCGTACAGATAATTCCATCACCAGAATATTGCATATTTATTTAACCATAATACGGCCCTGAACTACATTTTTAGGTAAAAAGGTAAAAAAGAATAAACTTATTACATATTCGTAATGTTTTATTGCAACTCATTGATATCTAACAGCGGAAATTACTTTATTAACAGAAACTAACCCGCAGGTACGAATTCAAGGGAGAACTTCATTTAATGTATAGATTGGTATGTGGAGGAACAAAATTATTGGACCTTTCGTTTACGAAGGGACCTTAACTTCCGAACGATATCTAAATTTGATTAGGAATGATGTCTTAGACGCCCTAGATAATCAACCTTTGGCAGTATTTCAAGAAATATGGTGGCAGCAAGACGGAGCTCCTGCGCACAATGGAAGAGAAGTAGCTCATTTCCTTTACCATATATTTCCTAATAAATGGTTTTGCAAGATGGCCCGTTAGGAGCCCAGATCTTAGTCCCCTAGATTATTTCCTTTGGGGATATCTTAAGAACCGTTTATTTAAAAATGCACCTCACGACCTTTAAGTACTACGACAAAATTTGATAAGGGAAGTTGCTGCCATTCCTGCGAGAACAATTAATCGAGCTGTATTAAAAATACAAATCAAAGCAAGAAAATGCATTGGGGCGGAAGGTTATCTCTTTGAACACCTATAATAGTGATTAAATTATGTTTATTTTTAATATGGGCATCAAGATAGTATTACCATAGAGTAAGGAAATTATAAGAGTTATCATGGAATAGCCGATTTAAGGTCAGGTCATGCGAAAACTCCCAATATAATTTTATTCGTTTCTCGTTGAAATACCGCCAGTGAGTCATTTCAGTAAGCTTACGTGTCTCCCCACCGCTGATGTTAGACGAGGCGAGGCTTGGACCGACGCATTTAAAGTGTAAACTGGCAAAAATGAAAAGCCTGTCGCCAGCCTGCCGCAAAAGCGGTACGAAAATTTTAGCATGCCATGGTTTCTCTTATCCGTAGGTATGTTACTTTATGGTATTACAAATTGTTTATATAAGCTGATTTGTTGTCTACCTTTTTGTATCTTATGTCTAATATTCATGAAATTTTCGGTTAATAAAGTAATTTCCGCTGTTAGAATATCAATGAGTTGCAATAAAAAGATTACGAATATGTAATAAGTTTATTCATTTTTTTACCTTCTTACCCAAAAATTTAGTTCAGGGCCGTATTATGGTAAAATAAATATGTAATATTCTGGTGATGGAATTTTCTGTACGAAACGTCGGCAAATACCAAAGTGGCGATATATAGTGTTTTAAGAGTGATGAAAGGATTTAATTAAATTGAAAAAAATATCAGGTCCGTATTTAAAAAAATTAAGTTGATGATGGTCGCCAGAAGCCGAAACGTCAGATTCAATATTTAATCACACTGAATTATAGAGCAGAAAAACTGGCCATGAAAACGTGTTTTTCATTTTGAGTTATCTTAACAAATATAGCCAGGAAACAATAGAAACCAAAATTGAAAATTCCGGTTTTTTCGAATATCTTCGGAAATACTCGAAATTTTTTAAAACGCAAAACGGTATTTTATTGAGCATCAAATTGCGCAACTTTGCCTCCATTTAACCGATCCTGTATCTCTTACGGTTTCCGAAATCCCAATGATGAGCGTCGAATTCGAGCCACCCTGTACACTATTTTAAAAGTTTTACATGTTTTTCTAACACAATAACTTTTACTTAACCTTCAGTTATGTTATAATTGGACAATCTCTGGGATTCATATGAAACTTATATGACAAGTTCCTATATTTTTTCACTACAGCCCCCACTTACAAAAAGATATTCCCTTAAAGGCTGCTTAAAATCAAATTTTCTTAAATAACTTTTATATTACTATGTAATATTTTTTTAAAATGATAAATACTAGTTAGTAGTCCTTAAAATAGAATCCATCGGCCATCTTTAGTTCGCCGAAGCGGCCTAACCCTAACGCGAAAGTGCGAATTATTTTTACACCCTGTATAGCAAAGAGATAAAAGTAGTGTTTTTTGGATAACCTGAACCCCTGGCTAAAAAAGATACTTTTGTTCGATGTTGATAATTTGAAGCGTTTGCGACTTTTTAACATACTTCAAAAACGAGGTGGTAAAATGTTTAATATCATAAACTAATTTATTTGTTTGTTGCACCGGTAGAAAAAACAATTATTTGCATTATTACGATAGGGTCAGTCCGCCACTGGCAAACTAAAGAATGCGGACGTTTTTTAAGGCTACCATTTAAAGGAGTTCTATAGTATTTTTCATATTAATAAGTATTGCATTACATCAAGTTTTCATATTATTTGTATGTCTTCTGTATGTATTCGAAAGATTCGATATTCGGGTACATCATGTATAAAATTATTTTATTGTGGTAAATGTGGACATCCTGCATTTTATCAAGAAAAACTCCTGTTTACATCTACTTCTGTCAAATATGGAATCATTTTCAATAAACAAAGACCCACTTCATTCATACCAAAAAACAAAATTAAACTATTTTCAAAATTAATCTGTCCCCATTTTTTTAAATCATGACGCGTTTTTTAAATTTAATTCCACATTTGACAGCCGATAATGTCAATTTTTTGACACTTGACTTCCTTACCTCTAACCACACAATGTTTGCCACTAAAAGACTTACTTTACGTATGTGATGGGTTGATTTTTAGCTTAAATTCTAACTAGAATAATAATTGCACAAAATCGATTACAGTATTGCTTTAAGGGCCAATTTTAGCACCTCCAGTTAACCGCCGGTTAACCAAAAGTCAGCAGAATATTTCGTCAATCGTTCTTTTTCATAAGAACATTCCGTGGTTGTATCAATTCACTTATCCTTGGGATAAATGAACTGAATAAATCTGGCCCTAAACAGGGCATTATTTTACTTCATTCTGAATATTGTTTAGCACTTAATTTGATCTAGAACTCAAATAATTTTTCTATTTTTATTAGTAGGTTTTTTTGCCGCCTCTTGGCTTAATTTTTTCCGATAGTTTCCACATTGCATCCTCTCCAATGCAGTCATCAAAGTTTTGGAAAAACTGAATTATTTTTTCGTTCTTTTTAAATGAAAATGTTCTGAAAAATAATGGAAAAAATCTTCATTTTTTTTATTACTTCTAATCTATGCAAGGTGTTTAAAACAAATGCAAAAAATTTTAGGAGGTGATTCAATCTTAAATAACTTTTTGGGGTTTTGACCGACTTGAATTATCCTTTTGGTCTAGTGGTAGGTTTTTCCATCAAGATAATTATTTTACATGGGGACTGCAAAAAATTTTATAGGATTTTGTGTTATACAGGGATGAGCCAAATGTTGCATTTTGACCCAAATTTTTGGACACCCAGTGGAATAATTTAACTTTACAGTTTATTGTATTTTAAAGCCCTATCTTTTCTTTACATTTCTTTTTAATTTTATCAGTAATTTTAAAAGAAAATACAAATTTTTAAAGAAAACAATGCAATTTAACAATGATGGTCGTAATAGACGCTATTGCAAACGTATTGTGGAATAAAAAAATTTGGATGGTCACATTTCCGAAAATAATAAAAATAAGTATATAAAATGTAGTTATTTTTAAAGATCTTTAAAAGCACTGTTGCTGGTGATAAAGTGATTGTCACTCTATGTATATCTTAAGAGATAACAAAAATCTGATTACTGATTTGGAAACTATGAAACCAGCTTAACAAACTAACATATTTATTTATTTTTTCCATAAAAAATAAAAATTTTTAGGGAGGTGCAAAATTATAACTTTACACCCAGTTCACAAATTACAATGTATTCTTTAAAAATTTGTGTTTACATATTGTAACCTTAAATTATGCCACAGGGTGTTCGAATATTTGGCTTTTCTTTTGTAAATTAATTTTCCCATCTCGACACGGTAACAATTTTTTTTTTCGGATCAAAAAGTTTAATGAGAAAAATACAAATCATGAAAAAGTTTTAAATATACTAGCCAATCTAAATTTATTTGTTCCAGTCATTGTGTAAGTTTGTCTTTAAATTAGATAAAAAAGAACTATAGGGGTAGTCTATTTCCGCCTCTTCCATTAGTTCTAAAAAAGCGCAAAAATATTTAAAAAGTGTATTTTTACTATATCAATATTTCCATAAAACATCACTATTCTAGCGCTTTTCAATTTTGAGATTTAAAAACCCTATTTTTTTCTCCATTTTTGTACCACACCAACTTTCTATTGGTTGACTTTTGACCCAATGTTAAATCAACAAACTAGGGTCCGCGCGTTTAGTAAAGTGGCCACCGACGTCATCATTTTCTGCGCAAAATCTCATCTTATTCCCTCATCCCGTATTTAAAATGTAATTTATTTATTGGTTAAAAATATAAAATTTTTGGGGGTTACATTGGATCAGAAAATGACATGGGAGAGCAATATTAACAATTTAACAACTAAATTAAGTAAATCTTGCTTCTTGATTCGATACTTAAGGGTGCCCGTTTCGCTAAATGTGTTAAAATTGGCATACTATGGTTTGGTTCAGTCACATATATCATATGGTTTAATATTTTGGGGAGCTTCAGCATATGTTAATAGAGTTTTTGTTTTGCAGAAAAGGACTGTCAGATGTATGTTAGGTTTACCACCGGGTGCGCATTGCCGACAAGCATTTATAGATTTAGGAATTTTAACTCTCCCGTCTCTTTATATATACTTTCTAATAATTTATGTAAGACAGAATGAGGCTGAATTTGAAAGGAACTCTGATATTCACAATTATAATACAAGAACTAATAACCACCTACATCTTACATATTCTCGCTTAAGTGTCGGCCAGAGTTCTCCGACATTTAAAGGAATTATTTTTATAATAAATTGCAACTTTTTGGTAATTTTGAAAAGAATACGCTTCTGAAGAATACCTTGCAGAATTTCTTAGTGGAACAAGCCTTTTATGATGTAAATGAGTATCTGTCAATGTAGGTGTTCCATTGTTTTTGTGCTTAATTTTTGTAGTCTGTATTTTAATGAAAGTCTGTTATCATTTAAGTGTGTAGCAAATTAGTATTTTAACCTCTTATTGTGCTTATTTCATTTTATTTATATATTTTTAAATCTAGACTGGTGTATGTTTGTATGACAAGTCCGATAAGCTATTTCTTTTAATTGTAATGGCTTGAGTGATAAATAAAGATTACTTTACTTTACTTTACTTTACTTTAAATAAAATCTTTAAAATGCCTACTTCCTAGGTAACGATACAAAGCCCACGAAACCGCGATTGAAAGAGAGTAACAGTCGATTTCGCGTAGATAATGATGACGTCGGTGGCCTCTTTACTAAACGCGCGGACTTTACCCTTCATTTTATACAAGAAATGACCTCCTAAAATATATTGCATTTGTTACGAACACCCTGTTGATAACCATAGAACCATGATTTCACGGTCTTGCTAGAGATTTTTATTTAATCAGATACTCTATACAGGGTGATATAGTGTATAAAAATAAGTTAGTTCTGTCTGTGTACTTACACAATTTTAAATTTCTTCATATTTTCAACAATATTAAACTGCTGCCATCTCTTGGAGAAATTTATCGAACCGTCAGGTAACAGATTTGTATTTCCTATGTGTACAAATGTAAGATCTTGAAGAACCAAACCACTAAAAAAAATTGGTTCAAATAGATTTATTTGTTATTAAACGTAGCTTTTTGGCTAACAGCGAACATGACTGTATTTTTAAAACGTGAAAGTAAAGAAACTACTTACATGTAAGGTATACAGGGTGGCTGGGTCTCAGCCAACGCCATCCGGTAAGCCCTAAAACTGGAACTACTATCGATTAGAGCGCAGTACTCCTTCAGGCCTTCCTGAACGTGTTTCTGCCACTCTAACCGTCTGATCGGAGCAGAATCCAGTGCGCTCAGAAGCGCCAGGTACGAGTTGAAATTGTTGATCTTCCTGAGATGTTTCATAATTTTGATGAACTTCATAAAGTACTTTTCTCTTATTTCTTTGGTTTCAGCCATAAGAATTTTTGTTCTTGCCCTAAAAAAGTACAGCTTAACTAAGAGTCCATATTAAAACAAGTTTGGTAAATCCTCTGATTTAAATCAAGTAATTAAGATGGGTCAAGTTGTTTTGAAAATCAAGAAAAATAATACATTTTGATCATTAGGACTTTATCAAAAACATTAATAAAAAGAATTCTACTTAAAAAGTAAACAATAATACAGGGTAAACAAAATATTATTTGGTTTTTCCCCAGAATTCTGATGACTACTTATCCTAGAATACAAAGTCAATACCTTCACCTATTACAAAGTGACGGCAATTTAAATATTACCTAAATACCTGATTGGAATGGCCATATTTCCAAAACTAAGTTAGAACTACTGAATGTGATTGATTAATGATGATTAAATATTATTATTTGTAATACTGGTGATAATATACAGGTTAAGACAAAAAGTTTATATAATTTGTTAATTAAGCACCCTGTATATTATATCACCATTTAAAAGATATTTGAAAGAGTTTTAAGAAAATACCACATTAAGTATATTCAACTTTATTAGTTTCGGAAATATGTCCATCCAAATCAGGTTTTTAGATAATATTTTAGGTACAGCGATTTTGTAGTAGGTGAAGGTATTGACTTTATAGTCTAGGGTTATAAAGTACTCGTCAAAAGCTTTAAAATGATGTATAACTTGACCCCCTTTCTAATTCAAAATTTTGGGGTTGTGGCCCTGGTGGTTAGGCGGTTGAAGAGGCCCCATCCAATCCATTGTAAAAAACGTTCCCCCTCAATATATATCTTGACGTGTTTCGGCGACTTTCTCAAATCAGCCTTTTTTCGCAGATAACTTTAGTAGTAAATTTTTAAATGAACACCCTGTATATTGAAACTGTTTTTACTAATATAATTAGGATTTTTACCTATTTTATATTAGTTTAGGAGGAGTAGGTTCTTACCAGTAGGACATCTTATTAAAATGTTCAGTAAACCGGGTCAAGTTGGGACTTCTTTCTTCATTTTGCTCTTGCGCCCAAATCAAAACTTCGGGTATTTCAATTTTCATAAACAGCTCCGCGTCAAGAAGTGTCATCTGCTCGGCTATCTGCTCCGATTTAAAGTCCAAGAGGGTAGTGTTTCTCGCGCTCAGTGAAAGGCTGCTTACTATGTGAGTGTAGCTTTAACAGACAAAATATGTTAAGACACCCAACAATTGGTGTATTCGTTTTATCTTGTAGAACCCTTCTCCAGAACCGATCAAAACAGTTTTAAAAGGAACACCAAAAACAGTGGGATTTGCCGACATTTAAAGACATTTGTAGGATCTTTGTTTGGTTTTTATTTTAGTCATCCGATTGTTCATATTAATTTTTTCAGGTTATTTAATTAACCACAATAAATTATTACAGATATTTTTCAAATATAACCAAGTATATTTACTGTTTGCCCTTTGGCATATGTCATTTGTGTCAGAACACTTCATGCACATCCTTCGATGATGGTGCATGAGAGGCAAGAGGAGAGGTAATAAAACGGTTCTGCAGAACTCCATTATAAAAGGAACACTAACGGTGTTGTTCTGGGCGATTCTAAAGCATAAAAGGAATACACCCATTCATAAAAATGTGCACAAATTATACAGAATGTCCAGAAAATACTTGAACTAACTTCAAAATTTTATGAGACTATCTGGTAACAAAAGAAGTCGATTTAAGTCTAGTAATTTATGTAATAATGTATAAAGTGATACTTTTTGACGAATCAAAAAATGGACTAAGGATGTTTAATTGTTTTGCAAACACCCCGTAACCTATTTCCTTAATGGAGATTCAAGGAGGACCAAGAAGTCAACTCACTGTGTGAGATGCCTTCGGACAAAATGGTACCAAGCTACTGGCTAAACAAAGGTTTCCAAACCTTCATACCGGACAGAAAGGACTGGGTGGCAGGACCTCCCATTAAAGCCGACCTAATCTGGTACACAGACGGCTTCAAAACAGACCAAGGAGTTGGAGCAGGCATATATGGGGACAAACCAAGGACCAAAATAAACTTGGATCTCGGACAACACCCTACTGTGTTCCAGGCTGAAATTGTAGCCATAGAACAATGTGCTAGGGAAATTATCAGAAGGAATTATGTCGATAAAACCATAGTAATTTACTCGGACAGCCAGGCAGCCATCAGGGCGATCAGGTCATGCAAAATCAGCTCTAAGCTGGTGCGGGACTGTGTAGTTGCCCTGGAAGAGGTGGGTGCGTCCAACAAGCTAACCATTGCCTGGGTACCAGGACACAAAGGCCACGAAGGCAATGAGGAAGCTGATAAATTGGCAAAGGAGGGGCTGGCAGGACGATGGTAGGTTCCGAGCCCTACTGCGGTATTTCGTCATGCCAAGTAAGGTCATCTATTAGATCATGGATTATGAGGGAATCCCAAAACTGGTGGACAAGAACACCAGGACAGCGTCAAGCGAAAGTATTCATCAAGGCTTACTCGCCGGAATTTACGAAAGACCTTCTGAATTACAACCGGAAGGCAGTAAGAATAATAGTGGGTCAATTAACAGGTCATTGCAAACTGAATAAACACCTGGAAATCATGGGCCTGGTAGAAGGAAACCTGGTTCAGCAAGGAGGAGGAAGAAACCGCAGAACATGTATGGTGCTTCTGTGAAGCCCTTTGTCGTCTGCGGTTTGCAAAGCTGGGTGAAGAAAAACCTAAAGCGGCAAGATTTACCAAGGAGCCGGTTTCAAGCTTGTGGAGTCTGATTAAAGAGACCGGCTTGGACAGCGTGCTCTAACCTATGGACGGAGGACACACAATAAACCTGAGCAGGTTGCAGTGATAGAGAATATACAATCCACCTCCTAATCTAATCTAATCTAATCTAATCTAACCTATTTCCTTACCTAATTGCACGCTGTTTGGCGGCATGTCTTTCTAAAAGTTTGACACGTAACGCTTTGGCTAAAATTAACTCCCCACAAGATATCAAATGTTGAACGAAATTCATTAGTTTGGTCGTTAAAATTTCGTCCAAATCTAAAGACCTAAAAATGTTCAAAATATATAAATAAAACTATGTCGTTTTCACTATCTGGTAATGTGATGATTCATTAATAAAAATGTTATAACTTACGTTAAATCACCCACAACTCTCACAATAAGAGCAAATGCCTCTCTCGACCTAGGTTTCTTATCTTGCTGATAATAGAAATGATTGTACCGTCTTATAAGTTTGGTTATAAGATCATATGGAGTTATAAAGGTACGATAGGTCGTAAGGAAAGCTTCTTGATAGGCGAAAACTGAAAGAAAAGAAGAAACATTCATCTAAAAATAAAAAACTACTAGGTGGTTGAACAATTAGAACACTCTATATTTAGGGGCATATTTAAAAAGAAGGATTACCTCTACTGAAACTAATTATACGAAAATACATTAAACAAAAACACTCTGTACACTAGTTGTCATATCTCTCTGACTTATGGTAGGTTTACATCTGACATTTATAACATATTTATGTCAGATAGAAATTCTGGCTAGTGTAAACAATGAAAAATTTATATCAGTCATTAATTTTTGACCGTTTTCATTAGCTAGAATTTCTATCTGACATAAATATTATGCAATAAATGTCAGATGTAAAGCTACCATTAATGAAATACTATCTAAATTTCTTTAAGAACATTTCTTGGATTTTTTCATAACCCATTTTTATTACATTTTTTTAAATTTTTACTTTCTATAATTGTTGGAAATCCCAAAGTAGAAGGGCACTTACTATATTGGACATATTTCTGTAGGTAAAAAATCATACTTTGTTGCTTGTGTTAAATAATTATCCAACATGGACAACACCTTGTGATAAGTGTTTAGTGGTTGATATCATGGATTTCGTTAAAAATTCTGCAATGAACGAAAATATACAAAGTAGCTTTTGTTGTGCCTGCAGTTTAAGTCTAAATAAGCATCAAAAACTTAGTTTTGTACCTTTATATAAAATTACTCGAAACGCTGCTTGTTAACCTTTCTTTGTTTTATTTAAGTTGTTAGACAATGAGGCCTTATATTTTTTCTAAAATATTAAAACAAACCTTCTTTTTAAAAAGGTTTGTTTCTAGCTGAGACACAAACTAGGGGCGGTATCCAATAAAGTCTAAAGTCTAAAAAACTAATATATGAAGCGGCTTAAGAAAGGTTTTACAGTGTGAAGCAAAGTCCAGTCAGAAAAATACAATATATTATCCTTTTAATTTAAAAATAAAACAGTTTTCTATACCTCTGCACCGCAAAATCAAACTGAGAGAAATATACCCTCAAGGTGCTTGCCCACTTAGGCGACGCGTCGCGACGAGTCAAAATTTCTCCGGACAAGTTTACAAGTATTTAATTGAACCCCGCCAATACGGACGCCGTGCCGCTTATATTGGCGGGGCATTTAATTACATGTAAAGCAACTCGGCGAATTTTCTCTTGACGCGACGCTTCGTCCAGAGTTCATCAACTAAAGACTAAAGTCTTTAGTTGATGAACGATGCTTCGTCCAAGTGGGCGAGCACCTTAATTATTTCATTGGAAGTAATTTAGCTATACTAATATTCTAAGGAAAAAAGAGATAGAAAAGAAGGATAGATGCAACAAACACTATTTACATACCGTGCTCCTTCTCTTCTGCAAATAACATATAAAAATATTGTTACTTAAAAACACCAGATTATAATAAAGAATCTTTAAAATTATAATTATTTGTTCAGAATTGAAATATTTTATATAATACAAGATAAATATTATATATCATACAAGATTATTCTTAATCTATAGGCAAGCTTGGGTAATTATTGCTAAGAACAAAAATAAATAATAATGAAAAATAAATGTAAGTCATGATAATGTTTGGTATTATAGTTATGGTCGTACGTGAGGTTATGTTTACGCGATTAAAATTTAAATAATAGTATAAAATTATTGTACCAAATTCACGTTCATTTTTATTGGAAATAATTAATTAGTTTAAAAATATTTTCCTCACTGTTTTCCCATTATTCGTAATTGTTTGTCATTAGCAATAAGCTTCCTAAGACGTGTAAATGGAAAATTTTATGTAATATATGCCAAACAATTCAGAAGACTACCCAGATATATTGTCAAAGCTTACCTCCATTTTTTGTTGCTTTGGTCGCTTGTATTATAAGAGCATCTATGCTACCACCCCTTATTTCTGGTCCCTCCTCTTCAGGTTTCTTCATAATCAGATAGTCTTCCACATTAACTTTTTCCATTAAATCAATTTCATTTATATTTATCTAAAAACCATCGTCATATAACAATGCAGCTTAAAAATGCACAAAATTACTAGCAAGTTTGTCATTTACTTCAAAAGCATTGTTCGATTTTAATATTTTAGTGAGATATACAGGGTATACCATTTAAGGAAAAAAGCTTATTTTTTTACTTTTTCCATAATTTTTAGATAAGATTTTAATAAGATAACTAATCAATGTATTTTAGTTCGGAGAATTTGAAAATTGCAACTAGACAAAAATTGCATGAAAAACAAAAACCTACGCCATAAATGTTGCGTTTTTTAAACACCCTATTTATTAATCCATTTTTGGATTTTATGATGAATTCTAAGTGTTTTTAATAAGGGTACTATAAGTCTATCTTCAACTCTTTTTGGGTTATTGACGCTTCAAAAGTTATTTTCGGCTTATATTATTTAACTAAATATATCAATATTAAATAAAGGTAATGCAGGTGATCACCTGATACTTCAAAGTCATTGAAATTTTTAGCTCTGGTTTTTAAATTGAATGGGTTTTTCTTCTAATCTAGCACATTCTGTTTAAATAAAACACTTTTAAATAACCAAAGTTTTTAGCACTTCCGGTTAAACCGGAAGAGCCATATAAAAACTGAAATATCAGAAATTTGCTTCCTATCGTAGCATACATTTAACTGAAACTTCAAAATCATATAACAATTTTAAAGGAAATAACAGACTTGTTACTAATTTCATGGGTACTCTGAACATAATATTTTCAAAACCTGAACATCTATTTTGAATCTTACCTCAGGTGTATCAGGTTTCTCCTCACTACCCTTACTGGCTGTATGTTCCAACAAATCAGGCAGACTTTTAATTTGATTAGGAGACGGAGTCAGACTTGCATTCTTCGGCTCATGTAAGAGAGAGACAGACGTCGGTGTAGGTGGGGGGATTTCGACGAAGACTTGCGCATTCTCTGTTTGGGCGGCAAAGCAGGGGGAATTACCGAGCTATTGCTCGAGGAGGAAGAAGAGAGTGTGGTGTTGGGGGAATGTAAAGGAGATGGTCCTCTGTAAAATAAAACGTTTTTAGAATTTTTGAAAAAGGGAAAAAATTAGGCACAAACTCACCTTTCAAGACTGGAATGTGTTGGTAAGCACAAGGTCTGCGACTGGGCGCTTTTACTCGAGCTGTGCACCGAGTGACTGAACGAACACGTCGACTGAGTGGTCGACAACCCGCTTACCAATGGGTTGCCCCATTGGGACTGTACCATGTGCACGGAATGGCGCATAAACTCCGCATCGTTAGTGTGGGAGCAGTTCCCGAACATTTCCATGTAGGCCATTACTGGAAAGACATTTTTAAAGTGCAGGGTATACACGTTGCGCCAGCTTAATGTTACACTAGCGAATAGAGATTACGCAGAGAATGCATGCATCCAAACCTCCCATTATATGATGTCACGTCGGTGGAAGGCGGAGCATTAGGCAGATAAAGCGAGACCAAAGACGTTGACGTATGTAGCCGACATAAACACAGAAATATACGTTATGTTGTTCCTATTTCATATGGTTAAAATAGAGTTAAAGCAAGAGGGCATTATCTTATCGTGTACGTTCGATTCAATAGGTTGCAGTATTCGGCTTGTCAGGTTGCGTTTTAAATGTACGTAGAAATCCGTAGCGTTGCGTCGCGTCGTGTTGGACGTAACTCCTTACGACGAGAAAATTTATAATGTTTATGTGCAGCTGTCATTTGATACGGATACGTCTACGTCCCTTGTCTTGCTTTAACTGGTCATTGGCAAAAATTGTCTATTGTAATTTTGAACTGGCACAAATTGTATATTAATTTTAGTTTCTAAAGGCTTGATAATGTTATAACGACATTTAGGGTGTACCTATCTTGTTTTTGTATTATTATTATTATTATTATTTAGATCTTTAACGCAGTTAATGGAGGCAAAAAGGGTATTTTAAGCATCCCTCCGACGAAAACAGGAGATTAAATCATGCAAAAATCAATAAACAGTTTAGAATAACTTAAAACAGAGCTCTGCACAATTAAAAAAAAAGTACGTACGACATATTTAAACAGTATCAGCAAGACACAATCAGCAAAAAATAGATTCAAATTTATACAGGGCAGCCTAACCATAAAAATATCAAAAAGCACAAAAGCCATAAAAAATACGAAAAAATATTTCAAAACATAAATTCATATTTAATACATTATATTCTTCGTTTTCATTTTTCATGGTCCAACCAAAGTTTAATTGTTTTAGAGTAGCATAATACCAAATTTTTGAATTCTACATAACGTGACCTTAATAGTAAAACCACCCAACTTCAGTTTTAATAAAAACTGTGATGCCATCTTTAGCCTTAAAAAATAAGGCTAAAGATGGCATCATAATCACATTTTTATTAATTAATAAATTGTAAAACCACGTACCTCCAGTTTTTATTAAAAAAATGTGATTTTAATGCTTTAGCCTTATTTTATAAAATAAGGCTAAAGATGGCATTAAAATTATTTTTTTATAAAAACTGGAGTTAGGTGGTTTTACAATTAATTAATTAATAAAAAATGGCGCAAGTCATAATCTTTAAAAAATTAATGTAAGATGTATTTCTTTCGTATGATAATTACCTAATAAAGTTTTTTATTTTTTTTTTATTTTAATTTTTTAAGTAGGCGCAGGTAAAGCCAACATTTGAAAGACATAATCTTTAAAAAATAAATGTAAGATATATTTCTTTCGTATGATAACTACCTAATAAAGTTTTTTAAATTTTTTAATTTTTTTAAGTACCTCCAAATGAATCACCCTTTAGTAGAAGGTAGAAAAATAATATTTTTACTTAAAATTTTGCCTGCTATTGATAAACCAAAATCTAGACCTTTCCATTCATTTTCTTCTTTTAATGAAATAATTTTTTATTTAATCTTTTAAATCAGATTTTTTTACAACTTAAACAGTTGTTGGAACTTCTATAACAGATTAAAAAAACTGTGACAGCATCGTTGTGTTAATAAATACATTTTAAATTTTTGAATCTTTTTGCCACACTATCTTTTTTAAGCAAAAACTGGTATTAAGTGCGCCTTTTCCCATAACTTCCAAATTAAGATAATATACAGGGTGTTCTAACTCTATTTATACACGGAACTTAGCCCTTGTACAAGATACAAAAATACACTTAAAATAAAAAATGTTTATTTGGATACACTTTTTTATTGACAAAAGTAGTTAATATACAAGGTCTCCAAAACATATTTTTTATTGTCAATTTGGTTTTTTTTTAATGAAACAGTCTATATATGTTAATATATTTTGACTTTGTAATAAATTCCACATCAAAAATGTATAACACTTTCTGTGTTAAGTATTGCTAGTTTTTGAGATATCAGCAGTATGCTGATATACTCATTAACGTTTAAAAGTGAAGAAAGAAAATATTATTTTTGTTCTAATTATTTTTAAAAAGTAACATGTAATTTATTACCTTCCATTGCAAGAACTACTTCTAGGTAGGGCAGCAATTTAGTTTATTTTAGGCACATATTAAGTTAATTGCACTAAAAAAACAGCAATATGTCAATTATGGCTGGTTTTTAGGTTAAGTAAGTAAATAGGTATCTAAAATAAACTAAATACCTGACTTACCTAGTTCTTACAATGAAAGGGAATTAATTACATGTTAATATATTATTTTTCTCACTTTGCCAGTGACAGAACTATTTAAAAATAATTAAAACCAAAATATTATTTTCATGCTTTACTTTTAATCGTTAATGACTATATAAGCATACTGCTAATATGTCAAAAACCAGCAATAATTGACGTATAATGTGTTATACATTTTTGATGAAGAATTAAACACAATTAAGTCAAAATTTGTTAAAACATACAGGGTGTTCCAATAAAAAACCTACTTGACAATAAAAAATATGTATTTGAGACACCTTGTATATTAACTAGTACTGTCAATAAAAAGGGTGTTTTCAAATAAACATGTTTAACTTTAGGTTATTTTGGTATCTTATACAGGAGTGAAGTTATTTCGTGTATAAATAGAGTTGGGACAACCTGTATGTAGGTTTTGATATTCTGAAAGTTCCGTCTTAGTTAGGCCACCCTGTATATAATGTATATAGTTAGATGACAATAAAAACAAAAATTATCCCATATAATAGAACAGGTCTTAAAAAAACACCCTTTTATACACAAAAGTGTTCCATCCTAAAGACCTTTTTATGAGAGTAAGGTTTTATATCATTTATTCACTTTCTAATACAAAATCTGTGACAAATAACCTACTTTATATTTACCTACGACCTTTAAAATAATGAAAGATATGTGTTTAAAGTCCAGGCGCCGATAAAGTCCCCAATCTAAAAATTTAGAAAATAAAATATGATACATTTTTTATAATCTTCATTTTAGGTATCTAAATGTGGAATTCTAGGTTATGGAACACAAAAGCATGAATAACAATAGTTAACTTTTTTATACGTCTCTAAATTATTATACACATGGTCAGTCAGACCTTCGAGCCTACCTGAACTGAAAGAAGGCTCTCGAGTAAGTGCAAACGTATGTATACTGACGGACGGCGCGTTCCAAAGCAAATTCATAGCATTTGTCTTACTAGCAGCCTTGTCTTACGAAGAAATGCCTCACCGTGTGTACGCTTATTAACACTACTGCCTTGTACGCTTATTAACACTACTGCCTTGTTTTAAATTATTTGTTTGTTGCCACATTATTTAAATGGCTTGTGAAACTATTAATATCTTTATGCTATTTTATAAAGGCTATTTAGCCCCCCCAACCATTTCTAAGTTTTTCGATATGACAATTGCCAGTTCGATACATTAAATCAGTCAGGTTTAGCAGGAGGCTGAGCTAACCCTTAGCCAGGACCGACGAGAGGGCGTTGAAGGCGGTACAAATTACCGGTAATATTGATCCTAATGGGAAATCGTAGATTTTATTTTATTTAAAAAAAACTGATGTTCAGATTTCAATGAAAGTTGTATCAAAGGAAGACAAAACAATTCTAAACATTTTGGCTAATTAAAATCCGACCTTCAGAGCTTGTGTTAGGAGTAATTAATAAATAATTGAGAAAAATATGCTATGTGACTGACATGTGGCAACGCCGACGAAAGGTTAGGATGCGCCCGAAAAATATTATCGAATACGGTATATGGGGACGTAAAATTGATGCCAGTTCAATACATTTTTCGGTTAAAAGATCCAATGAGTGATAATAAATATCCGCAATAATTAGAAAACATTTTTTTCCGAGTGTTTTTAAGTAAATAATTCGACGACCATAATATGTATCAATATTTATGTTAGTTTGACAGTTGACTTTATAATCTCCCATCGCTTCTACCTTTGTTATGAGGAAGCACAGAAACATTGAGCTTTTAAAAAATAACGAAGGTCTGCCGTCCACGAGCTCTTACTCTAGTACGTTTATTTCAAATTTTAAAGATATTGTAAGAAAAGTATTTTTCCGTGGTACATCCTTAATGGTTATAATTAAGGAGAAGGCAGAATCCATCAAAAACTAGTTGAGATGAATAGTAATTTCACTCTTTATGATAAACCTGGTGGGTTGGTTGATTGTTAAGGCGGGGTTGGTTAAGCTACCATGGTTGACCACCTGTTAACTTAATGTGAAACCTTTCCTTGTCCTCTTCCGTTTATCAAGTCTAGCAAATTTCTGCCAAGATGCTTATGCGGAAGAGGATTTCCGTTATGTAGGTTTCCAAAAAAATATGTCTTTTGCTTGTTAGTGGGACCAGTGTAAATGCCCATTTTCGGCAAGTTGTTCCTAAGATGACAGCGGTTTGTCACTAATCTTACTACGCCCCAGATAGAGGACCCCAGCTGTTAGTTTTTGGAATGGTCGCCTAGTGTTTTATTCGCTGATAATACAGTATTAAAAATTTTCCGAAATTTTCATGGCAATAAATCGGAAGTCACTTACTCTGTGGTGAAATATCCTTAGGAAATGTTCGCAAAAAAATATGTTCCATGTTTTTAATCGGACGTATCCGAACAATATCACTATACATTAAAAGATGAGTATAACTTTACTATTTTATTTTAGGTTGAAATTAACTGATAAAACTAAAACAATGCTTGGGATTGGGTGTTTTTTTGCACGAAAAGTATATTATAAAATCTTTTCACTGAGCAGTGTGCTAAGAAAACGAAAATAAAAGCTTTTCAACATGATTATTAATGTTATTTTTAAGATAACTATCAGTCGACTTATAGTTAATATACCATTGTTCTTTTGGAAAAATTTGTTTTTCAAACATTATCAATATTTTTAAAAGTATGTACCGCAAGTTGTGTCAAGTTACATATTTACACCCCCTTAACATTTTTTATTTTTCATCATTCTATCTATCTATCTCTTTGTTTTATGGCTCTGATACTAAGTCAACTCGCCAGTTCTCCTGTTCCGGTCATATAAGCTACTGCTTATAAGCTCTCCCGGCTTTGTCCGTGGAAAATATGGATAATCGAGCTCGAAACTCCCAGACTTTCCTAGCGTATGAATAAGAAACACTTCTAACCATCAACACCAGCGATGATCTTCTGAACATGGATAAATTGTGGCTGTCAAGCCAGAGGCTGCTACTGGTATCGCGCATAACCGTCACTTTCACTACTGACGTTTTTCCGCAAGGCATGCGCACCTCCTCGACCATACGAAGACACCATGTGTTCAACACCAAAACGTAAAAACTTCAGGCTTTAGGAATCTTCACTCACAGCGCTTAGCTCCAGAAGAAAGTAGCTCCAATTTAGCGTGAATCTTTTCTTGATCCCAAGGGTACAGCTACGCTCGTACGACGCTTTCAGCCGCGTACCCGGGATTTCTATGTAGACTTCTACGTAAACGTGAACCGCACTAGTCGAGGACCGCCTGAAGAGTGTTTTCACCATTCAAAATAAAAAAATATATATTAAATAGTGCTGCAACCGTAATCGTTTTTTTGGTTAACTGGTTTTCGGTTAACCGCGATTTTGGCTAAAACTGAAAACCGGTTTTCAAATACCTTTCTGATTTGATAACCAGTTTTTCGGATAATTGGTTTTCGGTTAACCGCGGTTTTGACTAAAACCGAAAATCGTTTTTTCTGTTAAACGGTTTTCGAATATCGATTAATCGGTGTTTGGTGAAGCTCGATTTTGGCCAAAATCGGTTTTTAGATAAGCGGTTTTTGGATATCGATTAATTATTGAAATATTTGAAATAAAACAACTTTCACTCATCTCCACATATTATGTATTGTGTTTTACATCACAAATTGTGTGTATGCAAACATGTTTCGACTGCTTAGGCAGTCATCATCAGCGCCAAAAACTAATAAGATTAAAAACCACAAAAACATTTAAGTAACACGTACATACACACGTAACTACACAAAGAAAACTAAAATGAAGAGTGGTTAAAACATTTTAAATAAAATTACATTTTTATTTCTTTTAAAAGAATATTTAAATATACTGAACTTCTTGTGCTTAAAGGATGCTCTTAAAGGAGTCGAAACATGTTCGCATACACACAATTCGTGGTGTGAAACACAATACATAATATGTGAAGATCAGGTATGTTGCGAATATTCGCATCCGCATCCGCATATGCGGAACATCCGCATCGATTTAGACATCCGCATCTGCATCCACATCCGCATAAATCGGTGCGGAGCTGATGCGGATGCGTAGCAGGTCACGACAAGACAGAAAGGGGCGGGCCCGGCGAGTGGCGCATGTCGACCGCACGTGTTCATTAGCCAATCGGAAAGCAAGTCGGATGTTGGCTGACATTATTTAGGTCGCAAGCTTTCAAAATATGTATTTATAATTTTTTCTAAAATAACCAAATACTAATACTAAATTTGAAATACATCTACTGTAAATAACTAAAATAAATTGGATAAATTAATTAGCAAACACATATTTTTATTTTAAAGTAAGAAAAGAACAAATTTGGGGAACTATCCAAACAAATTATATTTTACAGAACGCCGTATTTGGTATTTCTTTTATAACCTAGATGCATATCAATAGACGTCTCTTCATTGTCAACCCAAAAACGATTAATCGAGAATAATTTAACTATAATTTATTTCTGGGCCTCGGTTAACTATGATTTAGGTAAACCGTTTTCGGTTTTTCGGTGTGGAATACCGTTTTCGGTTTTGCTGTTTTGGAAACCGGTTCGGTTTTTCGGTTTTGACAACCGGTTTCTGAATATTTGGTTTTGAAAACCGATTTTCGAATATCCGGATAACCGGTTTTGCCTTTTTTTCGCCGTTTTTGCTAGCCTTAGTTTTCAGATCAGTAATTAGATTTTTAAAATTCATTAAGGAAAAATAAATATAATTTTTAAACAGAACACCAAAAAGTTTTTAAGATTGCTGCATTTAGCTGGTAAAGAGCGTTAAAAATTTATAAAAATGGTTATATGGTGACACCATTATATGGAAGAACTTAAAGATCGTATAAATTAAACAGGGCTAATTCGTTTTGAATTTCCGAAACAAGAAATCACAAAACAAAATATTAGTAAGCTTCATGTCACAGATATTGTATTAGTAACAGTAAATACACAGTTATCACAAAAAATCCACGCAGTCCATATTTAGAACAACTTTTTTACGTAATTGCGTTTATCTCTCAAGTCACTATCGATAAAATTACAATTTCTTTATCGCTATAGAACATAGATTTGGAACAGACACATAAGCTGCGAAACAAGGTTAGAGAAGAACAAGAAAAACTGCTAAATGGCTTGTTACTTAGACAACTCACCACTGTAAGCCACTGACTGGAACACTATAGTGGGACAAAATAGCACGTTAAAAATGAAGATTTTATTTTTATATATGTTGTTGTTGTTGGCAACTACAAAATTCATGCTTTTTAATATATGACAAAATCTAAATGGACCATTTAAAACACCAAGTTAAATAATTTTTAAATTTAAACTATTGATTTACTGGGTTTTATTTCCGTCTTATAGTATACTAAAGGGTCTACCAATAAGAGCGTCATTTTTATTTTATTGGAAAAATAGATTTATGGCATTGGGTTTTCAAAAATACTATCGTTCAAATGACCTTCTTTCCATTGTTCAGATAAATGGATTCTTGTGGCCAAATTTCTGATTACTTTTCAATCATAACACCCGGTCAATTTGTAATCGTTTGTGGCCTATTCTCGTAGACTCAAGATTTAAGGTAACCCCACAGGCCATAGTCCAAGGATAAGAAATTGCATGACCTTGGCGACCAGTTTACATTACCATTTCTCGAAATAGTCAGACCTGGAAACTTTCCTTGCAACAAGGTGATAAATTTTAATAATTTCTACTGGTTGTTAAATCGTGTATCTTTTCACGACTTATTGTAGTCCCCGGGCCAGTAATGAAATGGACTTCATGATAAGACGATTTTAAAACCTTTTTAGGGGGGTTCCTTTTAACGAATTTACCACGAATATTTATACCGCCATATATGGAAGTGGCGCTGTAACCCAGCCTGTCAATGTGAAATGTTTCGAGTGTCGGACTGGGCCAGCGCGTCACTTTTTGTCGGCAAGTTTACTACAATATTTTACATGCAATTTTAAAACATTTTGCCAAAAATGGTAAGGGTTACAGCCGTGAAACCATAAGGCTCAAACACATGTTTTGGGTATTGGACTAGGCAGGTTACGTGATTGTACCCCTAACGATTTTTGGCAAAATATTTAAAAATTGCATGTAAAACATTGTAGTACGCTTGTCCGACAAAAAAGTGACGTGTTCGTCCAGTCGGACACCCGAAACATCTGACATTGACAGGCTGGGTTAAAGCGCCACTTCCATATATGGCGGTATGAATATTCGTAGTAGACTCGTCATAAGGAACACCACTAAAAAGGTTTTGAAAGTGTTTTTATCATGAAGTCCACTTTATTACTGGCCCAGGAACTACTGCCAGACACTACTGAACACAACTAGGACAGTTTGGTGACATATTTCTAAACAAGAGTGATATTTTAAAGTTCTGACGCTCTTTTTGGTAAACCCTCTACAAATATGCAAGTAAGTGATTTCCGTTTTCTATTTATTAAATACTTCGGATAAAATTAGGAATAAGAATTTTAAGTTGCAGTTGGACTTGATTTCATGGCATCCAATCAACGAAACTTTTTTGGTAATCACCTCTGCTTTTTAAGTGAGCTAAAAATCAATATGGACATTTAGCTCATTGGTCCCAACTGGGAATATAATTAGAAAATTTAATTAAATGTGTCTTACTTCTTGGAGGTCACTGATTACCTTTAATTTTTCGTTTTTATATATTTTCTGTTCCAAATTGCCATCAACAACACTTTAAAATTTTGATTAAAAAAAAAACAGTATACAACTTACTATGCTTTTTCTTCGGAGGCAAAGGAGGAGGTTTTACATTATCGACCTCGTCACTGCCAGAGTTGGTGGTGACATTATTATTACTTGAAATAATGGTGGCCATTTGGGTGTGGCTCTGCTGGTGGGACTGGTGCTGATGGCATGTGACCAAAACTTCTGCTTGGATGTTGTCGCCTTAGAAAAACAATAACGTCAATAAATGATAAAAACATGTAAGACGTAGGATTAGTTTTTAAAGTGGTAATATATTTTCAGATGTAAGACAGTTTTTTTTATGTTTTAATTACACATATACTACATAAGAAATATTGTAGTTGTGTATATATATTGTGTTACAAATTCCAAGGGCACCATTAGGATCTCAGTAAGAGATAAAGGGTTAGTTAAATTAGGGCAAAGTTGCGCAGTTTTATGCGCAACAATATTCCGTTTTAAAAATTTAAAAATTTGCAGCACTTCCGGAATTTTAGGAAAAAACCGAAATTTTGCAAAACGGTTTTTATTTTTTCTCAGTTTATTTAAAGAGATATTTTGAAACACATGTCATTAAATTTAAAATCTGACGTTGTCTTTGAGACGTTTGAAACGTTTAAAACGTCACATAAATGTAAAGTGTGATATGTCGTTGGATTTTGTATTAAAATACGAGTTTATTAAGTTTAGAACCAAATATTTCGCCTATTCACAAAAAAAACAAAGTTGATGATGGTGGCTCAAAGATGAAACGTTGAATCTTAAATTTAATGACATCTTTTTATACAGCAGAAAAAGTGCCAATGATAATGTGACATTTTTTTTTTTAAATATTTGTTTAAATAAACTAAGAAAAAATAAAAACTCTTTCGCAAAATTTCGTCTTTTTCAAGTAATTCTGAAACGACTACCAATATTTAAATTTTGAAAACGAGTTCAGATATTAACGCCCAACAATGTGAGCACCGGTCGGCTATCTGTATAAACTATAATTTTGTAAGGTTAAGTTTATAAGTTCCGTTTGGTCCAGAAGTAGAATGTTCCGCCTGTCACGCGGGCGGTTTAATTCTCTGCGGAGGCAGATTTCTTTTTATATATAAAAATAGATAAGAATAAAAAAGCAATAAAATTACTTGTTTTAAGTAGATTTTTTCTTATATATTCATTTATACTAATCACTACATACTAGCCGTAGTAAAGTCGCTTTTCGCGTTTTTCTGTAATATGTATACTATAGTGTAAACTACTTAACGGATTTTGATGCAGTTTTTTTAAATAGATAGAGTGATTCAAGAGGAAGGTTTTTATGTATAATTGGTTCTGGTTAGTTCTGATTACACAAAAGTTCAGAAAAAATATAATCAACGCCCAAGTCTAGTAACAAATAAAACTATTGTGTAGGAAGGTATTTTTTTTAAGTAAACCACTAAGTATAGGTTAAAAAGCAAATGGTAGCAGAATCCCCAAACTGTGTCAATTTTTACCTATGGAATGGTCCAGTTCTGGAACGTTATCATATGGACTTGGTTGTCTATGTTCAGTCTTTCTTTTAGTCTTTTCTGGAATGGCAGGGGGTACCTCATCGTCAGTTGGAAAACCTTGAATAAATAAAAAAGACAAAAATAAAAAAATCTTCTTTTAGTAATACCTTAAATAACTAAAGAAGTATTGAATCATACCATAGTTTTTAACAATTAACAAAAACTTTATATTAACAAATTTATAAACAATCCGTACCTTGACGAGATATAACTGAATGTGCACTATTTGACGTCACGAGTGTAGAACTAGAACTAGAACATTTTTGTGTGACGCTCTTGAAAACTGTCGATGGACTTTCCAAAAGGTTGTCGCTAGTTTGGCGCGATGATGTGCAGAACTGAGCACTAGAAGAAAATATTTGAAAATTTACAATTATTATTTATATTTATTTATGACTGAAAGCATCCCAAAATTAAATTTAAAAATTGCTTGCACAAATTCTTAAAGAAAATTAAATTCCCTACAAAAAAGATATCTTCGTAAATTGTCGTCAAATAAGCCGTTTCAATGTAACTGAACTCTGAACACTAAACAGTTATCTATCTATCTCTTTGTTTTATGGCTCTGATACTAAGTCAATTCGCCAGTTCTCCCGTTCCGGTCATATAAACTATTGCTTATAAGCTTTCCCGGCTTTGTCCTTGGAAAATCTGGATAATCGAGCTCGAAACTCCCAGACTTTCCTAGCATATGAATAAGAATCACTTGTAAAAATCAACAACAGCGATGAACTTCTGAACATGCATAAATTGTGGCTGTCAAGCCAGAGGCTGCTACTGGTATCGCGCATAACCGTCATTTTCACTACTGACGTTTTTCCGCAGGGCATGCGCACCTCCTCGACCATACGAAGACATCATGTGTTCAACACCAAAACGTAAAAACTTCAGGCTTTAGGAATCTTCACTCACAGCGCTTAGCCACAGAAGAAAGAAGCCCCAATTTAGCGTGAATCCTTCCTCGATTCCCAAGGGTACAGCTACGCTCGTACGACGCCTTCAGTCGCCTACCCGGGAAGTCTATATAGACTTCTACGTAAACGTAAACCGCACTACTCGAAGACCGCGGAAAGAGTTCACTAAACAGTTTTTACAATTTTGTTTCTTGAGGTTGGATTTTTGTTACTTCTACAAACATCAATATTTAAATAAATCCAATATATAGTTTTAAAGGTAATTGCATGCGCTACAAAAAATAGGTTTCATAACATTTTTCAATAATTCACTTCTTCAAAAGTTATTCGACGTGAAGTTGAATCCAAAAGTAATATTAACGTTAAATAACTTTTGAAGGAGTGAATTAATTAAAATATAATAAAAGACCTTTTTGCAATGCATCCAAATTCCATATATTATTTGTATTTAAATTATTTAAATATTAATATTTATAGCAATAACAAAAACCAAATTCAAGAAACAAAATTAAAAACATAGTTCAATGTTCAAAGCACGATTACATGGAAACGGCTTATTTGACGACAATTTACGACGAGAGCTTTTTGTGGAGGATATAATTTTCTTTAAAAATGTAAGGGGATAACATTTTTCAAATTAACAATTTACAAATTTTGTATAAAAAAAGGTTGTTGTCAATAAAGTGTTAGTCGCGAAGAGAGTCCTCTTAATATTAATAATAAGGACCCAAACCTAAACGATTTTTTTTTACCTTTAATAATATTTTAGATACATTAGATACGCCGTTTTCTTTGGCCTGGTGTATACCGTTCTCGATACGTGGCCATCATGTTTCAACGTGAGTCTTCGGTAGTGGTAGGTAAACGGAAATGAAACGCCCATGATATTTAATGTAAACTGAACGGCACCTGGGCTCCATTCTCTCTAGAAGTCGAGAAGGGATAGCGGGCATACCGGGTGTCAACGATTCTTTTAGACAAGCCAAATCTCCTACAGTATTCAACATATCAAAATGGGACTTGGTAGAGATAAATGGTAAGGGAAGGAAAAAGTTTTCGCATATTTTTCACTTTCCACTCACTTCCTGTTCAACCCGAAATGGCTCCAATTTTGATTTTTAAATGGAGTATATTTAATCATTTTTGGATTCCTGAGACAATTCTAAAGTTAAATTTTCTTGCTAAACGCATTCGTCGGAGTGGTTCAAATCGTATTCAAAAATGACAATATAAATATTAGAATCAAGAAAATGTAGGTTTTCAAACCGTTGCGTCACAGACCAACACATTTTTAGGTTATGATACTGATTTTTATTCTTTAGGGTTAATATGTACTTTAGTTTACACCGGATATAAAAAAAATCACTTGCCATTTTCATTCATGTTAAAAGTTTACAAAAAATAACCGAAAAAAGTTTTTAATGAGTTCAATGCATATGCCCGCCCGACAAGGATAACTATATTGTTTTTAAACCATTATCCTAGATGTATTCAAACACGGTTAAATACGTGACGTATATGACGTTACTGTCAAGTCAAAATGTGACATTTCGGTCCGATTTAAGTGAGCGCGCCAACGTCTGTTTGCAGTATTATTAATTCGGACCACTTGTGAGTGTGCTTACGAATTCAACAAGTTCAACATAACCTAACAAAGCACTTTTTGATACAAACATGAGTAGGGTATATAGTATAACTGATGAAGATGGGAAAATGCTTGTATCTCGAGCATTTTCCGCAATAAAGGAACGTGACGATATATACCTTTTATTTAGGACGCTTGAAATCACTGACACAATACATCGATTCAAATAAATGGCGCCAAAAAACGTCGATGCTTAGGATGCTAACGATCCGACCAGTGAGTACTTCCAGCACTAGGGTGTGACGTCACATGTGACGTCATAGCTTCTCCAATGCTAACGGTAAGCGTGAAAAATCGGACCGCGTGTTGGCACGCTATGAGCGCTGTGAGCATAATTCGGACTGCGGCCTTAAAAAGTCTCTAAGCCTGCTAGATTTTTTAGAGCCATTTTTAATATTGCATCTAGGGTGACCATGATAGAACGCAAATTAATCTAGTGACCCTAGGTGATGTTAGAAAAATACAATCGCAAAGTTTTAGTAACTAATTTGGAAGATAGGAATAAAATAATTTGGCAAATCGACATTTCCGTGTCTAACTATTGTTTTTCAAATGGCAACCCTTTTTAGACAAGCCCTTTTTAAATAAAGGATTTTTTGACGAATCTTACAATACCAATTTATTTGCGATCGGATTAAAAATAAAGCCATAAATAAAGAATTATAGCCACCTAAATGTGATACTACAAATCATTCTCATAAAATTAAGTAGGCGTAAAAACTTTTAAAAATGCCAAATTACTATTTAGAATTAACTTAGGAATCTAAAAATATTAAAATATAAACTGTGTTCCATTTAAAAATTCAAAATTGAAGTAATGTTCGGTAAAACCGGAAGGAACCAAAAAGTTCTAGAGAATTATTTATACCAAGTCTTAATTTGATATGTCTAATTCTCTAGGAATTATGGCTTGTCTACTAGATTCGTTGACACCCGGTATAGTGTAGAATTTGCGTGTTATAATATTTTATGGATCGTGACGGTAAACGCGACATATATTAAGACTCGACCTTAACGCTTATACAGGTATCGAAATACTCTGTAAAATCCTTTAAATTCATCAGAATTAGCAAAAAGGATGTTTTCTTTTCAGCAAATTTGTAAAGCCATTTGAAAAGACATGTTTTAAATGTTTACCTTACAGAACTCTGCTGTGAACTCCTCTTGGAATAGCTGGACGATCTTATAGACACTATTCCAGAGTCTGTATTTGACAGCCGATGATAGTCGTTGACAGAAATGTGGGGATCTAAGTTATTAGCTGATATCCCCGAACTTAGCGATGATTCCTCCCATGAATTTGAACCTAAAAAAATGAAATTTCAAGAAATAAATAAAAATTAAATAAATTTTAATTTTAAAAATTGTTTAGTTTTTAAGGGTTCTTTTTCGGTATATTTTTTAGGCGATCACGTTCACGAGAGTCAAAGAAGTTTGTTCAAAATATATTTTTTCTATAATAAAAAAGAGCATATGAAAAATATTAATCAATTTGTCAAAAATCCTTCCTGATAAAAAAATATATAAAAAAAAAACCGTGTTGTTACAGGGTGTTTAAACGTTTTATAAATTTAAAAGGAGTGTGGTAAGTATGTAGAGTTAGAAAATACAAGTAAGTATTGCACAGGGTTCTACAAATTTAAGGGGTAACTATCGAAATCTCGAAAACTGAAAGAGATCAAAGTTGGTTACATTGAGGTTAAATTTTAACATTTAACCCTTAAACACACACTTTTAAGCATTAAAAGAAGCAAATGGGTTTTTAAATTTTATATGAATCTCCTGACATCAAGGTAGGTCGATTAGATTGAGTGGTATTTTAATTTTCCTATTGCGAATTTTTATGAAAGAAATAAACATGGAATTTTCGTCAAAGATAAAGCTGTGGAAATATCCATAAAAAAGAAACAGGTCCCATGATTTGAAAATGGAATTTTGAAACAAAAAAATTGCAAAATACTGTGTAATATTTTACGTATTTGTCGAATGATTCTTTAACTTTTCACCTTTTGTCTCCCCCGTGGCCTAGTGGACAGAGCTTTGATCTTCGAAGCCAGAGGTCGGCGGTTCGATTCCCAGCGGGGGAGACATATTTAGGTAGTAGTTATTTAAAAATAACGACCGTGGTGGCACTACCGCGTTGTCTAAAAGGTGCTGTGAAAAGCAACTGCATGTTTCAGTGCATCAGTGCTTGGACAACGTTGACGGAACAGGGGGAACGATGGGTTAAACATCTAATAACCCGACACCCACGGTACTCTGGTATTTAGGCATAGACCTTCGTGGGATGTCAAAAGATAAAAAAAAACCTACATTATTGTGATATTGTAGCACCCTATACAGCAAAATAGAATGCATTAATAAATAAAATTATGTATCTTGTATGTGTCGCTTGTTACCTATACCGAATATATCAGAAGTGTGGTTTTCCAATATCATGTCCTGATCACATTCCATAAGAGCCTTAATTTCGTCTTCCTCCTTTGACGAGTGATTGTTTAACATGGAGTCAATGCTGCCAGTGTCTCCTGAGAGCAACGATATAGAATCTTCGGGAGATTTTGATCTCATGGAAACTCTGGAAATTAAAATTTTGTGTTTTTAGCTCGTGCTTTGTGGCTGTCTGCTGTTTATAGAATATTAACTTTATGTTCTACAAATACTTCTCCTAAGAGTATAAGTCTTGCCAGTTACCAGTATAAGGCAAGGCGTGAATTGAAGTGACGTTGCGGTCGGGTGGTGAGCTAGTGACAGGTAAAGTTTCCAAAGCCCTCAAATATTAAACATTTTGAGACTAGTGGTACACAAGTGACTTCACACACTTTCCAAACACCATTTCACCGCCGCATCTCTTTAATACGAGCTTCTACATTTATTTACACACAGTTTCCACTTGATACTGACACACCACTTGGCCGCCACGTCACTTACTTACCATTTCAGTGAGGGCCTTGCCTAAGGCAAGGCGCGCACTGAACTGACAAGCAGGCGAAATATTTAAATCCTTCAAAAATTAGACATTTTGAAGACTAGTGGTAACCAACTGACCACATAAACACCGTCCCACTGCCACTCTAATGCTCGCTTCTGTACTTATTTAGGAAGATTTTAGAGATTCTACTTGACACTGAGTCAACGCCTGGCCACTACGTCACTTGCTTACTATTTCAATGCGCACCTTGCCTAAGTAAGTAAATAAAAGTTATGTAGTTTGGAAGAAAAACTACCTTTCCAAACTGGTGCATATTGGTGAGCTGTCCGTGCTATGGCAATCATTATCGATCATGTGATGGTACCTTTGGCTCTTTTTCTTTGGAGGTAGAGGTGGAGGAGTAACACAGCTGCTGGAATCCGATCTATTTCTTAAACTAAAAAATATGGTTACTCAAAACTACAATATACAAAAAGTTTATTTTCAACATTGCACAGGGGAGCTTTTGGCCTTAGAAACTGATTAAAATTATTTTATATTTGCTTACTTGTTAGGTAATGGTGGTTTGGGAGGCGGACTTGGTGAATTTCTCAAAATACTTTCTGTGCTGTGACTACTTCTCATTGGTATGTTAGATGAAGTTTGTTCTAATATTTCACGTTCTCTAGGAGTTAATGGTATATCTAAAAATAATACACATATGAAATAAAACACCGTGTTTCCAGTCCATGGTATTTATGGAATAAACGTTTAATATAAATGTCGTAATTACCTGGTAACGAATTCCTCTGAGATTGAGCATCCAAATTACAATTACTAAATGATGATCGTGGTGTGGTTTTGTAAGAAGTCAGTTGTTGTTGCTTAATCTTTTCTTTGGCCAATTCAATTAAATTCTGCAAAAAATGTGTATGAATATATTAGTTTAAACGAAAAATTAATTCAAATTATCACTCTTACCTTTACAGCTTCTTCCACCTGTGCCACAATTTCATTAACATTGTCTTTTTTCAGCTCAGAACTTTGGTCATCTAGAAGAGCATCGTCGCATAATTTTATTAACCTTAAAAAATCGAATTTAAAAAACATTTTTAAGGCATTCATACAATTGATATGGGCTCAAAAATGTACGAGGTGTGGCTATTAAATAATGAAATTGTCCTTTACGAAGTTTTATTTTGATTTAATTCATATTTACTTACAAACACCACCCTTTTATATCTCCATAATTTCCCATGCTGTTCTCTCCTTTACAGTTTCAAGGGATTCCAATTTTGTTCCTTTTAATGCAGACTTTACCTTACGGAATCAGATAGAAATCCCACGGCGCAAAATCCGACCAATAAGGCGGTTGATCTAACTGCGGTGGCTAGAAACCTCTTGATCGATAATGCGGAATGACCTGGCATATTGTCTTGGTAAAAACCCATTACTTGTCCTTTCACAATCCGGGTTGTTTTTTCTTATTCTTTCACGAAGTTTAGTAAAAATCATAAGGTAGCAATGTTGACTAATATAGCTCAGTAAAGGGACACTTTTAGATAAAAGATTTTTGAATATCGAAAAAAAATCATAACTAGTTATACAGAAATAAAAGAGAGCTAAAGCTCCTTACTGCTTGTTATTTCCTTGCACTGCAAAGGAAGCCAGAGTTGGACAGAATACTGAAAATCGGTATTCGAATACGAATATTTAAATACTTGGAAAAAAAAGTATTCGAATACTCGATGTTCATGAATACCCGTAATCGGTATTCGAATACGAAACAAAATGAATCGAATACTACAAAACAAAAAGTATAAATTTGAAGAGCAAAAAAAAATCCTTACCTCATTTGTTTCCTATTTTGCCTCCCTTTCATTATTCTAATCATGACAATTTTAGTATTCGAATACTACTTACACTTTTCGGTATTCGAATACTCGGATGGCCGGTATTCGAATACTAAAAAAATTATCGTCGAATACTTCTGAGGTATTCGAATACAGAATCCCGAATACTAACCAAAAAGTATTCTGCCGAATACCGAATACCAAACACATAAATGTATTCGAATACTACTTGAATACTGTTCAGAATACTGAGTATTCGAATACGATCCAACTCTGAAGGAAGCATCCGTCGGCACAGTGTCCGATCTGGCGATGCAAATTTCCACACTAGCCAAAGGTTTTTCTTCGGAGTTAATTAAGATAGCCAACTGCAGACCGGTTTCGAAGTATTTTGGTTCTCATCAGTACGGTGTAGGGTATAACAAAAAACTCCAAAAAATGTTTTAAGAAATAGACAGTGTGCTGACGGATGCTTCCTTGCAGTGCAAGGAAATAACAAGCAGAAAGGAGCTTTAGCTCTATTTCATTTCTGTTTTCTAGTTTGAATTCCGATTTCCCCATTCGGATTTTTATGTCAGTGAAGTTTTGTGCTCTTCCTTTTTATACAGGGTGACTCTAACAGGTCTGTACAAAATGCTACCACAAATTCCTTGGATCAAAGTACAACGATCTAACGCAATTTACATTAGTCGAAAAGTTGATTGTTTGTTCGATGCTGGGTGTCAAAGTTATTATTTAATTTAGGTTATCTCTAAATATTTTTTTTATTATAAGACATTTTTCCACAAAATTTGCTAATGTTTTCGTCGTAAAACGTATTTTTTTGCCTCGGTATATTACAGTTTTATTATAAAATTTTAATTCTTCCATATTTTTGCAGAAAAAAGTCAAATTTAATAAATATGGCTACAAGCAAGCGTTTTGAGATATTTCAAATTAAACATGTTATTCCATACCAAAGTTTGCCATTAAATTTATTCACGTATTATCCAGGTCACCTGGTACTATCCAAAAGGACTGTACAAAATGCTACCACAAATTTTTTATGCCAAAATACAACAATCTAATGCAAAATACAGAGAGGCAAATTTTTAATTTATGTTTTTAGTATTCAACTAAGGCAAACTGGGTTAAATGGTTGTAGGTATTTCTGCGTAGGGAAATTGTAGTAACAATTTGTACAGACTTTTGAAGAAACCTGGGGGACCGAAATAAAGAGCAAAGGAATGCGAAGGAATTTTCTTATGTAAAATAAAACATTTAATCTAAAATATCTCGGAATCGGTTGCTCAAGCAACATTTATCAAGTATATCTTTTGTGCAAAAAATATGAAAAAATAAAAATTATCTACTAGAGTCATAATACACCGAGGCAAAAAAGTAATTACACTTTGAACGAAAGCAAAATACTGCAGGTGGCTCCATCTACATTTAACAGCAAAAATATAAGTAGTTTTGAATCATATTACTTTAAAAACCCTTATGCTTAGTCCTCATGTAAACAAAAATTGCGCAAATTGGAACTACGAATTGGCGCAATTTTCAAAAAGTCATCTGTTTATGGAGTCAAAAAACATATATTTAGGTTATAAGTTTGAATAAGACTATCTTTTAAACTTAAAAAAGTCGAAAGAAATCGGCGAATTCCGTAAAAAGTTAAAAAATTTCAACTTTTTTCCGGAACTGTCATTTTGTCAAAATGGCCTGCCACAGCCCAATGCAGTTTTGATATTGTAGTCACGTGATTCCGGACTTCCAAGGTTCCGCAATATTTTACTATGGGGATTAGGCATTATACCGAATTTTGTAAAATAAAAATCGAATGATAAATAAAATATTTAAAAATAACATTAAGAGGATGCCGTAGCAAGTTAAATTAGCTAAAACGCCATTCGCTGCCGTTTTTTAAATATTTGTTTTAAGAAAAAGTTGTACATAGAAAAGTTTCTTAAAATGATCCAAAGATTATCGGACAGTTAATTGATTTTTCGTAATGGTAATAATTAACACATTAAATTTCCCAAAATTACGGCAGCGAATCGCGTTTTAGCTCATTTAACGTGCTACGGCATCCCCTTAATAAATAAAAACTTTGACACCCTATATCTTCCAAACGATTAACTTTTCGACTAACGTTAATGAGATCGTTGTATTTTGGCAAAAGGAGTTTATGGTAGCCTTTTGTACAGGGTTTTCATTGTTGTTTTTTTGTTATATTTTGCTACTCAATTTTAACTATAACCAAGGAAGATAGAAAAACCGCCCTATATAAAAGTTTCATACTTTTTAATCTATTATCTCTGGAGCATAAAAAGAAACAAATGAACATCAAAATCTCAAGAAACATGAAGAGGTACACTTTTTTAAATGGAACACCCTGTATATTATGTCACCTTTAAAAGATCTTTGAAAACGCTTTTCGAAAATACCACATATATCTACTATCTTTAATAGTTTCGGAAATATGGAGATTCAAATCTGGGTATAATTTCCATTACATCTACAGTCTCACGTTAGTGCACTAGGTAGGTATAATGAAAATTATATCTACTATTTTTCAGATTTAAGTGGTCATATTTTGGAAACTATTAAAGACAGATATATTAAATATGATATTTTTGTAAAGGTGTTTAAAATTTCTTTTAATATACAGGGTGTTTCTTTTTAAAAAGTGAACTCCTTTATTTTTTTGAGTTTCGGATGTTCATTTGTTTCTTTTTTATGCTCCAAAGGTAATAGATGAAAAGTATAAAACTTTTGAACGGGACGTTTTCCTATCCTCCTTGCCTATAGTTAAAAGTGAGTG
The DNA here is from genome assembly GCA_014170235.1 of Listronotus bonariensis. Taxonomy (NCBI): domain Eukaryota; kingdom Metazoa; phylum Arthropoda; class Insecta; order Coleoptera; family Curculionidae; genus Listronotus; species Listronotus bonariensis. The sequence goes on along the minus strand of JACEGR010000487.1, from coordinate 167,914 downwards.
GCAAAATATAAATGAAAACCCTGTACAGCCCCTTCAAAGAAAGTCTGTAGATTAGGGTGTCATTTTAAAATTATAAATAAAAAAATCATTGCATGTTAATAATAGCGATTTTTAATACTTTTATTAGCTCCAATGTTACAGAAGAGAGAAGTACTGCCTTTGCAATAAACAGGACACTCTCAATATTTAAAAGCCGCAGCTCGTTAAGGGTGGCCATTCACGTATTTATTATTATTTACTAACCTAGCCACAGTTTGGTAGACTCGATGCGTCGCTGAAGTCACACTACTACTTTTGTCGTTATTCACCGATGACTTTATTGATAAATTTATCGACCATATAGTGTCCAAGATGATGGTTCCGTTGCCTGGCAACATTTCTAGTTTGTTTTTTGACACTACATCTCTAAAAATGCCATGAATAAGTAAGAGAAAGAGATAGATCTTTAAAAATAGAGAGTACCGTAAATGTTTTAAAGCAATCTGTGTTTGCTTCCACCACGCATCTAGCTCTTGTATTGGACCTTTTCCCTCCATGTATTTACTGGCTACGACCGGCGATCTTTTAGTACTACCTTTGGGGCTGTGTGCCCTAGATGTTAGGGCTCCCGATGAACCAGGGCTCCGAATCTGGGATATCTTGCCTGTGATAAAAAACATGGTAAAGTGGATTTAAAAGTTTATGCTACACTGGACACCATAAATAAAGAGAAGAAAAAATTACTAAAATACAGTAAAAACAGAGTATACCAGGCTACAGTAAGCCGTATTTTTAAAATAAAATCAGAACATAACACTAGTAAATATGTTATTTTACCATTTTTTTCTTCAGTTATTTTTGCTGTCCAGTGTATTCAACGATATTCGAAAAAATATAAAATATTAAATACTCTTAGAATAGTACCTAAAAAATCGTCCTTAAATGACCGCGCCCTCCGCGCTAACTTCGTGCCCCTAAAAGAGGGCTTATGCCCTCCGGGGCCAGGGCCCGCTAAAGGGGACGAATTTGGGGTTTGTGGGGAAGCTTCAGTCTCTGTAACAAAAAAGCCATGTAAAATGTAGGTTTGTTTGTGTTTTTTTATTATTTTCGGAATGTTGTGAAAAATTAAGGGCAGATTGATCAGAAGATAATAATATAAAGAAACAACAAAAAATATGAGACAAGGTTATATTTAAATTTAAAAAAATAACGCCAAAATTTTTGTCACATTCTCTGTAGTGGTAATCTCTATTTTCTCAATTCATTCTAAGTAGGGGATCTCGGGATAAATCTGGGATTTTCGGGACCAATAAATAAATTTCATTTTTAAAAATAATATTTTATGAGACGAAACGCACTTAGTTTTCCTGTCAGTTTATCGAGTTTTCAATGCCAATAAAAATGAAAATTTAGTCAGATTTACGCGGTCTTACCTAAAGAAAGTAATGTGAAAGCAACACTCCGCATCATGCAAGTTATTAGTATTTTGCATTGAAATATGTTTATTTAAAGTCTATTTTTATGCTTTACTTTTTATTATAGGGTTTAATATTGCTTTAATTTTGTTGTATTGTATTACAAATTACAAATGTTTTAATGCAATCAATTACCAAGTTATGGGAGGGTATGTCGATGTTACAGAAATAATTTTTATTTTTTTATTTTTAAAGGTACCTAATCAAGACGATTCTATGACTTCATTTATAAAATTGGAGAGAAAGAAATAGTGATATATTAGCTTTGTTCGCGGGTTCGATTCTGAACCGGTTCTGGGACTATTCGCATGCGCAGTGAAAAAGCAGCGTTAGCGGTTAGTAAAATCCTGAATTTTTAGTAACAGTTCTGTGATCGCGGGTTACAATGGAATCAGTTCGTTACCGGTTCGTAACCTGATTAGCAGTCCTGGGATTTTTGTTGGAACTAAAAGTTCAAGTTCGGAATTTCATGCGCATTGTCGACATGGTCAGCTGTTTTCTGTTTTTGTGGTACAGAAATAAACCGTTGTATTACAGTTTATTTGTTTCTGCCACTTTTATGCGGGTTAATATACCTGTTGAATATTTTTTATATATTTTTGTGATTCTGAGCGTATATAAACAAAGGATTTTTAATTGTATTCCGTATGAATGTATGTATGCAATACAATAAATAAAGATTTAATTAAAAAATATAGACAATATAACAAGATTTTACCATTTCTTGTTGTTTGAATTTTATCTTTAGTTAAATACACATACTTATGTTAAAAACGAGAGGAGGCAGGGAATCCCTCGTGTTCCGCCGAGAGACCTCGAGTGGCCTTCGACAATATAACAATTTACCTTTTGTTTGAATTTAATTTTTTTGTGTAGTATCCAATTTAACCATAAAAATCCTAACCAAAAGGCTAGGTTAGAATACATCCTCAGCTGTATAGAAAATCGTTCGCGGTAAATAAAAATTCCGAACTAATAAATAACTAGACATGCGCGTTAAAGCAATTCTAAGCCAGTTCGGTTCTGGTTTAGAATCAGTTCATTACTAGACCCGCGAACAAAGCTATTATTACTGTCATGTTGAGTAAACAAAAAAAAAATGGCCATTATACAGTGTGTGTCAAAAATTGACAGGTTTTTAAAATTATTTAAATATAGCCTTAAACATAATTTTTTGGGAACTTTGTAGCAATACCTTTGTTTAAATACTATACTTAATATAAAACAGTGTTTATCTATTCGTATCTTAGACTATAAGGTAGGTAGAAAGGGACAGTTTTGTATCCAATTTTTTTCTATAATTTATACAGGGTGTCCAAGAATATGTTAGCAATCTCTCAGATTCATATAGAACACGTGAAAATAATGTTACAAGTTCCATTTTTTTAAGCCCCTCTTTACAGAGATATGTGCCCTTAAAGAACGCTACTGGAAAACGATTTTTCCTAAATAACTTTTATAGTACATAATAAAATATAATTTTAACATCATAAATTCATTCATTGAAATAAGGATCATAATTTTAAATGGTGTCATTGTAAAACATTTGCCTGTATTGATTCGCCAGGGGCGAACTAACCCTTACGCACCCTCGGGGATGTGGACCGAGCAACAACCATCCAAGTTATCGGAATGAATGGTGTGTGAATGAGAAGGAAAGTAGGGGTCAAGGTACAATAAGCCTTCAGGCTGCAGTGCACCACCTAGGGGGCGGTCGTCGGACCTGGGTGGGATGACCCCGAGAAGTGGTGAAAAAAAACCCTTACGCAATAGTGTTAGTTATTATTACACCCTGTATAATAAAGAAATGAAATAACCATTTTTGGGTAGCTTAAATCCTTAGCTAAAAAGGCAATCCTCTTAGATGTCGATAAATTAAAGATTTTCAACAAAAAACAGTTTTTGTTTAGTAGGGACATCTAAAAACAATAGGTTTTCTGTTAAAAATGGTACTTAAAAAAATAAATAAAAAAAAAAGGTTTTTTTTAATTTTAACGAAACTAAAAAATACCTTTACAGCATTGTGAAGGGTATCATAATCTTCAATAAAAGCCAGGGAATGCATAAAATAAGAGGGAGCTTATGTCGAATCGACAAACAAAATTATTTAATTAATTAAAACGCTTTATCTATATCGGAGAAGAGTACTTTTTTTAAACTTTGGACTTAGGCCATTTAAAAATTATACTTTTATTTCTTTATTATACAGGGTGTAAAAATAATAAGTACTATTGTGTAAGGGTTAGTTCGCCCCTGGCAAACTAAGGAAGGCAAATGTTATACAAGGATATCATTTTAAGGAGCTAACCGGTATTTATCATATTAAAAAATATTTCAATATTAATATATAGTGATATAAAAGTTATTTAAGAAAAACCTTTTTTTCAGTGGCGTCCTTTTAGGTGCACATATCTTTGTAAAGAGAAACTTTCGGAAAATGTTTTATATGAAGTTGTCATATTATTTTTATGTATTCAATATGAATCAGAGAGATTGCCCACATATTCTTATACACCCTGTATACAACTAGCTTTAAAAAAATGTCCACTTAATAGAAAATCTTTTTAAAAACCCTGTACATAGTTTAGGAAGTGTCTGGTTTTATTCGTTGGCGGCATATAGTCTAGAATTAAATACATCTTTGCATAATTACCGCCTTGTATTATAACAAATAATAAAACAATAGATAGGACGTATACACCAATAATAATTATTGTTACCTCCCAAAATCAGTAGTACTAACCATATAAAATAATATTTAAATGATGACTGAATAATTAATTATATTATCTTAAGTGTTAATAAACAACACTCCTTTTTAAATAATAATGACGCAGTGCGATGGGCGACTGTATTAGGCAAAATGCAAATTGTTATTACTAAAGTTGTAATTTAAATTTTGTCACCGCACATCCTGTGTGAGTGTCCTGACGCAAAAACTATGCGATTTTTGTCAATATTTATTTTTTAAATAAGTTGATATCGTGGTGCAAATATCAAATTATATTATCTTATAATACACACAGACATTACAACGTTGAAAATATGACAAAAACAAATTCCAATTATCAAACTTTTTAAAACAGGCATTTAAAGAAAATTAATTAAATCGGATATTACTAAAACACCTTAAGTCATATTTTGCCTATACTGTGATATAAAAAAATCAGTTGTTTGACGTAGCTAGCCGCATCGATTAGAGCTAAAATCCCGTAAGTCAACACATTAACTATGGGAGATATGAGGGGTCGATTTATAGCATGTAATTCTAAAACATCTTTAAAAATTTACTGGGTATTTTAGTAATTTCTGAAAATGTTAATAATATGACTTAGGGTGTTTTAGTATTAACCGATTTAAAGTCCCTGGGCCAGTAATGGAATGAACTTCATGATAAGAACACTTTTAAAACCTTTTTATGGGGGTTTCTTTTGACGAGTCTACCACGAATATTCATAATGACATATATGAAAGAGGCGCTTTAACCCAGCCTGTCAATGTCAAATGTTTCGGATGTTGGACTGGGCGAACGCGTCACTTTTTTGCCGGACAAGTTTACCACAATGTTTTTATATGCAATGTTTAAACATTGTGCCAAAAATCTTAAGGGTTACAGTCACGAAACCCGCCTAGTCCGATACCCGAAACATGTGTTTGCCTTATGGTTTCATGACTGTAAGTCCTAGGCCACGATACTAAGCGTCAGCGGCCAGACGGTAAGCGGAAAATGTGAGAGCGCTGTCTTTCATCTTTATGCGAGAATTTTATACTAACCAGAACTCGTTTATTTAAATCAGCGCTTGACGCTGACGCTGGTTATCCTGCCCGAGGCCTCAACCTTATCATTTTTGGCACATTATTTTAAAATTTCATAACACATAATTTGTGGTCAAATTATCCGACCAACAAAGGGACGCGTTCGTCCAGTTCAACACCCGAAACATTTGACATTGACAGGCTGGGTTAAAAGCCGCTTCCATTTATGGCGGTATGAATATTCAGGGTAGACTTGTCAAAAGGACCCCCTAAAAAGCTTTTAAAGTGTTCTTATTATGGAGTTAATTTCTTTACTGGCCTAGACACTAAACGTTGGTTTAAAATCACCAAGGTGAGAAATTGGCAAGAAATAACATTTTTCTACAATTTTCTCGATTTTAGACAAGTAAATTAAAAAATAAGCGCAAATATTCTGTTCGAAGCCTTATCCATCATTTCAGGGAACGCAGTTGTAATCATAAGTAAATAATATATAGTGCATTTGTTTAATTTTCCCCCTTCCCTTTTATTTTTTAAACTGGTTCAATTTAAAAAATTAAATTTTGGGATATGAAACTGATAAATTAATACTATATTTTAGGGTAAAATTGACACTAAAATTTCAAGATGGCTGCTGGGCGCCATCTTGAAAAAAAAGTCAAAAGAAAAGGGGGTATTATGACAAACCATTTAAAACATTCAAACGGAAACTTTATACCCCTAAAATATAAAGTTAGTATCTTCAACTACTACAACATAGCGGTACTTTAAAAATTATCCAAATACCTGATTTGGATGGTCATATTCTCGAAACTAATAAAGTTAGATGTACTTGATGTTGTATTTTCTTAAAACTCTTCTAAAGATCTTTTACTGGTGATAATATACAGGAAAAGACAAAAAGTCTATATATTTTTTATAAAGCACCCTGTAGATTTTATCACCATTAAAAAGATCTTTAAAAGGGCTTTAAGAAAACACCACATTAAGTACATCTAATTTTTTTAAATTTTCTTTTGTCAATTTAATTCTGAAATATAGCATTTATGCAACAATTTTATATCCCAAAGTTTATCTTTGTTTCTTAATTCATCCGTTAAAAAAATAAAAAAGGGGAGGTCATTAAAAATGCATTGTATAGTGCCCACAAGTTTATATTGTTTCTAGAGTTCACTCGTGAATGAAAACTAAAAGTTATAGGTTGTTAGAGGTTGTACACCTATAACTTTCAACTCATTATTACAAATCTGAGGAGCGAGTTATTAGTTTAAAATAATGTAAGCGTCATTTTGGGAACGTTTCGAACATGTGATGACACGTTCTGGGTTTTATGTTTATATGTATTATTACTATAAAAACGCAAAAAACTCGAAAATCTATTTTCTAATTTATTACTGAAACTCCACTTTATTTAAACCCCAAACCATCTATTTTTAGAAAAAAGTTTATAAGGGGTATCAAGTGACGCCCGACAGTACATACAATTTGTTTGGTAAGTAAATAAACTGTGTTTACACTATGCATACCACTTAATTTAGGAAATTTTAAATATACAGAGTAATGTATAACTTATTCTTTCACATTAAAGGGTATATTAGTACGAGTGATAAAATATACAAGGTGTTCTATTTCAAATTATCAAACTTTTTGTCGCACTTTGTATATTGTTGGAGATAATAAAAAATAATCATTAATAACTCAGAAACTAAAAAATTAACGCAATAAACTGATGGTTTTATTTATTTTGCGCAATAAAAAGGGCGTGTTAATTTGTAAGTTGATACCCTGTACCAGTAATTAATTAACAATGCAAATGCGCTTTTAGTAACTGAATGGCATTTAAGTACTGTATTTTTTGAAGAATACAAAGAATAAGTCTCGGAATAAGTATAGTACATATACTTAAATCACTTATGCCCAGTTTTACAATTGCCAGTTAGTGGTTTAGTTGAACTCAACTAGTACCTGAGCTTATCCATTTAAAATATATTGCTGTCACTTTTGGCATTTACTTGAAAGCGATATATTTTAAAGCTTCCGGCAAAGAGCGAGCGCGACGTAACGTTAGCGGAACAAGAGCGTGTCAATGTCATATGAAAACATGTCCGTCACACGCTAGGCGGGACAGCAAAATGACGGGCCTGTTTGACTGCTAGAAAAGGATTCAGTGTATTAAAACGTGTTCCAATGCGTCCACGCCGCTCTAACGTCACTAACGTTTGTCGGAAGCTTTAATGGACTGGAATGCCATTGTAAAACTGGGCCTTAAAAACTTGTATTTTTTATTTAAGATATTTGCTGCGCATTCCGCCAGCGCTGACCATTATACGCAGATCCCATTTTTAGCCTTTAAACTTAAAAGTGTCGCACAGTACGTCGATGTGTGGACAAAAATGCCGAAATCAATATTTTCATTTTAACTTAAAATGTCTGCATTTTAACACATAGATAACCAGAAAATAACAAGACAACTTGTTTTTTTTCTTTGCCAATATAGAAATATGAAGCTTTATATGCGGTGTTTTTAAACTACAGAAAAATGCATTGCCATTTGATTTTTCTTTTCAAGTTCAGAGGTTAACCACTATTAGTATGAGAAAAAAGTGTCTATTGTTTTTATGGCTGATATTCTAGAACAGTGTTTCCCAAACTTATCTAAAGCGCGACCCCTTTTGTTAAAAAAATTGTTCACGACCCTCTACTCATCACCCAAACCAAAATAGCGATAAGGTTTCTATTTTAGAAAAGAAATATATTTTTATATGAACGATTTTTATTTATAAAATTATATATTTTTAAAAATATGTCTTGCAATAAGCTTAAAAGCAAACAAAGTTTAAGAATTGGTATAGACTTTCAAAAATACATCAAAAACCATATTTCTGTTTTTCGGCTCGTTTTACTTGTAGTATAGAAAGCAAATATTTTTGTATTAATTAGCTGCAACTATCTGTACCTTTTTATAAAATTTTATATTTAGTAAATTAGAAATATAAAAGGTTATTTTCAAAAGAAAAAAATATTATGTTTATTAAGTGATTTAGGAATATGCAATTTAACAGATTTTTATATTTTATTTTATCGAAAACTAAGCAAGATACGAAAAATATTAAGAAACAAAAAAGTTGTATCTTTATTTACCTACTCTAAAGAAAATACAAGAACTGTATTTAAGTGGGTGGCGTACAATTTTTTGTCAGAAATATTTGTTTAAGTGCCTCTCGGGACGCTACTGGAGAAAATTTAATAAAGTCATAGCTAAATTAGCCACCTACTGCTAAAAATAACAATACCAAATGTCATTAAAATTTGGTGAGGGATATTTACGATATTTATAAAAAAACAATTTTAAAAATAAAAGTTTAACACTCTGTATCTTGTAAACTATGCAATTTCAGACCTATGTTTATATATACTATTTTTGCATGAAATTACCTTATAAATAAGCTTTTAAATTTTCACCACAACCCTATATATTTTTGTAAATGGGCTCCTATTTTTTAATTACCCTGTATAATAATGTTACAGTATTGCTTTCTGTATATGCAAAGCCTGGAGCCCTACTTCATTATATACAATAAAAAAACTATCTCAGTGAAATAAGATCCGCAAAAACGCACTGTGTGTTGGTAATTTGTCCAGGTCGATGCTATGTAAAAATAAATTAAAAATACACCCAAAAAATATTTTACTTTAAACTAATTATTAGCTTGACTTCAGAAATAGTAAATTTTCTAAATTTAAGTAATTTTTCGTGTTAACCGTATTCATCGGAGTGGTTCAAACTGCATTTGAAATGACAATATAAATATGAGAGTTAGATAGAGATAGGTATTTAAATGTTTTGAACCGTATTAACACAAAAAAACGCCTTTAAACAACTATATTTAAAAAAAAAACCAGAACCGATCAGTGCCGTAGTCCATTTACACTGGCTACGGCACTGGTTGAACTCACGCTGCACATTTCTGTGACGTCAACAGCTGACTTTCGTAAATAAGCGATTATTTTTATTTAAAAAGATAATTTAGTTAATGAGTTTATTGCGGAAATGGTAAAACTTTGAATTTTTAATCATCTGACTATAATTAGAAAATAATGGCAATGAAACATACAATACCACAATAACCTGAAAAAATAAAATTAATTGTACTCCTAAAACATGATCACACAATAAAAATTTCAACATTTACTGTTAAATAAAATGACTCAAGCACGTGTCAAGAAAAATAACCTTATGAGCTCGTCATTTTTATAAACAAATTAAATCATCGGTCAATTAGTGTGCAAAATTAATGTTTATTTTAAAGAAACAAAAAATAAAACCAACATTTGGTTTAATTTCAAAAAAATACAATTTATTAAAAATATCAAGTATATATATTGTACCGGGTGTATCAAAATGCACTCCACTAGAGGAATTTTGGAAATTTTTTGTCAAACACGTTTTTCAAACTTCCGATCATTTGCTAGAAATGTTTCACCTGTGTAACTTGAACATCCTGATGTTACCAATGATATTTGGGCTACTAAATATCCTCATAGTAATGCTTTTTTCCATAGATAAACAGAAGAATTATACAGGGTGCAAGTTTTTTTCATTTAATGTATGCATTTTTAACACTGGTGACAAATTCGACATTTTGCTTTGACCATTTAATTCCCTCATCATTTTTGTACAAAAAGGTTTTCTTTATTTGAATCGATATCTTAAATCGTTTTTCATAAAATCCCATTTTAAGTCTAGACATACCAGCATTTTGTAAGTAATAAAAAACATTTTTTTGATAAAATTATTAAAATGTCGTAAAATGACTTAAAACGGTGTTTGTGAGCCCTTAAACTTTATAACACAGTTAAAAACTGTTTTTATAAATTTTACCATAGGTATTTCAAAAATTTTTTGAAATAATTTAAATTTTTATTACTTACAAATGTTGGTATGTCTGGACTTCAAATGCGATTTTATAAAAACGGTCTAAGTCCATGCAAAATAAAGTATACCTTTTGTTTTACAAAAATGATGAGGGAATTAAATGGTCAGAGCAAAATGTCAAATTTGTCACCAGTGATAAAAATGCATACATTAAATGAAAAAAAAACGTCGCACCCTGTATAATCTTGACTTACTAAGCAGCCGTTTGCCTATGGAAAGAAGCATTACTATGTGGTGATTTAGTAGCTCAAATATCATTGGTAGTGTGGCAACAGTTTAAAAGGTATAATTGAAATAAGTTGTTTTTATACGAATTTTAATGGTCAATATCGCCCTAACGAAGCGCGATAGAACTTTTTTGTATGAAGTACTTAAATTATTTTGGCTCACTCTATCACTCCTATCATTTTGACCTCACCTTTCCGGACACCCTACATATTAAAAACACATTACTTAACAAATTTAAAAAAAATACATTTATTTGATTACGGTCACAGAGTAAACAGGGCTTCTTAACAAATAAATAAATAAATAAACAGCTAAAATAATATAAAAAACACATTTTTTTAAATTATTAAGTAAGGACTTGGTTACTTTTATCTTAGTAACTTAAAATAAATGCTTTGTTATCTTTGCTTAATGTTAAGGTTAATTCCTTTGAAAAATTTATGATTTAAATTAGAAAACAGATCAAAATAAATACCTGAAATGCTTAACTCAGAAGAGTCAATGGGCGCATTCAGGAGTTCTCAACTGCTTTACCGCTTAGTTTTACAAGTGTCAAAATTGTCAAATTAAACCAATAGCAATGAATTTATTTTGACAGTTTTGACACTCCGCTTACCCAGCGGTGAAGCGGCTGAGTACTCTTGAATGCACCCAATATTCTGCCTAGGCGTATGGTGTTAATTAAAACAAAATATTCCCTAGAACAAGGGTTCATCTTGAAAAAAAAACTACATTAAAAATAAAAACGCAAAAAAAACCTGAAAGAAGTTTTAGAGAAGAATTAGTAATATTGTCATTGTTTTTATTATTATTATTTATTATACTTATAAGGCTATCCCTTGACAGAATACTAACTTTATAATACTTAAATCGCAAATTTTACATAATGTACATAATTTTCAGGTCAATTACTGGCAATAAATACGAAACGTAAGCCAACAAAACGCACCTACCATAAAAATAAATACGAAACGTTTAACAAAAACGTATCTATCAAAAAAAAGAGGTTTTTAAAAACAAAGAAATAAATAGGATGTCTCGATGAAAAAAAAGATCAAATGTAAAGTAGTAAATTTTTTTATTTTAATTGAAAATAATTCTAATATTCGTAAGAATTGTAATTTACAAAAAAACACACACAAGATGACTATTACACCATTTTTAAAATATGAAGAAAACCGCACATATCTAGCCCTGTTTAGAAGTTAAGACTTTGCTAGGTGACCCTGTAGCTATCACAAAGGATAAATCTGTCATTTGTGACATTTTATAAAGATTTTATAAAGTTTTTATTTAAAAACACACTAAAAAAGTAACAAAGTGGTGTTCAAAACAATAATACTTGGCATAAAATACAAACATACTTTGATTTAACAATCCAAGTAAGACACTTCGGCTCCTATTTTCCTAAAAATTTCCTTCACTGAAACCACAAAAAATTCCAGCCACTAGTAACCTTTAATCAAAAACTAAACCACTTATAACGATTAACAAACTATCAAATAATTACACTTAAGAATGTTAATTTAATATATTTAAAAATACGCTATACTGACTATATTTAAAATTTTAAAAACCTTATAGAAAAACCAAGTGCAAATTATAATAACAAACCGCCAATGTTTGTTGTTAACTCTGTTTCTATTAAAAATAAAAACATGTGTTTGAGATGCGTGAACTGTGTACTATAGTCGCGATTGGGTGGTACTAAATACAGAACCTAAGACATATAAAAACTTGCTGAGTGTAGACCATACTTAAGTCAGACTTCAGGCCCGTATTAAGGCGTCACAGTAAACAATGTCTATAGAAATAACTAATGTACGAAATTTTAACCAGGTAACTTGGTATGTCGTTTTATAAACAAAAGTGTCATTGAACATATTTTCGGCTTTGCTTCGTTTCTGAGATATAGGGGGTTAAAGAAAAAATATAGCTTTTTTATAAATCTTTTTTATATCCCTAAACCGATTTGGTGGAAAGCATCGTACAGTTGTATGAAATTATAAGGTGCTATTTAGCTTTATCTAAATTGAAATATTGGGTTCGGTTCAGTGGCGTCTCAGTGGGAGCCCTAGCCAAATAAATATTATTTAGAAAAAAGGTACGCCACTAAGTTCTTCTAGTCGAGTTTTTGTCCAAAATGAAGTCAGTAATCAATGTAAAATATAGTTTTACACCTATAATGCAAATGTTTAAGAAGGATACCATTTTAAGGAGTCCTAACCATTATTTATCATATTAAAAATATCACTATGGTAATATAAATTACACATAAAGTACACTTTGTTCTATTCCTTGGAAAACACAATATCAGTCAATAATCAGCTGATCAAAATGAGTTTCTAGATCGAAAATGGCGAAAAATATTTACAGAAATTACCCGAGTTTTACACAAACATTTTTGTAAACAAGGCATTAAATTGCAAATAAAATATTAGGCATCATTGACTAACGACCAAAATAAAACAAAGTATGGTTAACAGTCATCGTTCCAACTAATTTTATATATTTAGATTAGACAATCCCTGTAATAAACTTTTATAACTTAGGATTATTTAATAAATAAATAAGTAAAATACAGACACAAAACGTAAGTTCTTGATTATTTAGACTTGAACTGCAGACACAACAAAACCGACTTTGTACATTTTCCTTTATTGCAGAATTTTTAGCACAACCACTAAAACTTAATACAAATTGTATACTGACACTCTATTTATTTTTTTACTGCATTTGTCCGATAAATCATAAAAAATATCTAAAAATACGATAATAACTACAACAACAGCAAGCAAAATATGTCAAACAAATGTCACAGCGCTCCAAAAGGGTTTAAATAGTATCCGATGAGGCGCTTGAATTTCCCATAGAAGTGAAATTAAGGCCGGCCCTGCACTAATCGGGATGCCTTATCTGATCATTCACTTGGCGCTGTGTCCCCGCACGTGATAAAAATACACAAGTTACATTTCTGTACAAACATCGAAACTCACTTGTGCCTTTAGAATTAACTGGAGACGAGAAAACGGCGAAGAGATACATACAAGATACTGGGTGGTCCAAATGTAACGTTGCCGACGATATTTTAATGTGATATTTTTCTTAGAAGGATTTTTTCCCAAGTATATCAACACAAACTTAGGCACATTTAAATACAGGGTTCTCGCCATCTGCTACGGTGCCAAACTGATATGGTAAAATTCTCTTATTAAAATTATATGGATCCATGTTTAAATTCATTTAAACATGGGTCCACTTTCACACAATTTTTCGTTATTAAGATACAGGGTGTTTTAACTTTAAAATTAAAGTAAACGATTTAAAGGAGCAAGTCTTTGCGTCCTTTTAAACACTTTTTATAAGAAGGTCTTTTAAAAACCAAAAGGCATTTTCTATCAATTACCTACTACGTTAAAGCAATAGTGCGTGGGCCAGCAATGAAAAGACTTCATGATAATTACCATTTTAAAACTTATTTAGGGGGATCCCGTTTGACGAATCTACCACGAATATTCATACCGCCATATATAAAAGCGGCATTTTAGCCAGGATGTCAATGTTGACATGTTTGGGGTGTTGGACTGGACAAACGCGTCACTGTTTTGTTTGACAAGTTTACCGCAATGTTTTACATGCCAATTTTAAACATTGTGTCCAAAATGGCTACAGTCACGAAACCATAAGGCTTAAAATTGACATGTTTCGGGTATCGGGCTGGGCGGTTTCCATGACTGTAATGGCCTTACCATTTTGGAACAATGTTTTAAAATTGCATGTAAAACATTGTAGTAAACTTGTCCGACAAAAAAGTGACGCATTTGCCTAGTCCAACACCCGAAACATGTTAAAATTTACAAGCTGGGTTACACATGCCCCTAAATAGGTTTTAAAGCGGCAAGCAGGCACTAAAACGCATGCAAAGCAAATGCTTCATTATTTAAACGCGAAAACCATAAGTCGGAAGAAGAAAATCAGGAAATTATATTTGTTCAGAAGTGAATGGAAATAATAAAAAGACTTTTGTTCTAAGAAAGAGCAGTGGCGTCCATATTCTTCTTAGAAAATATTTATTTCGGTTTCGCTTGAACTACTCTGTCCCTAAAAAACAACTAAAAAAATTAACCTCTAAGCAATAACTTTTTTTGGAACCACTTTGTATACATCAAAATATTTTTAGGACATGCCTATTTGGAATCCCTACAAATCTTATATGACTTTTGTTATATCTTGTTAAATAGCAGAAATATTAAACTTTCGCGGACCATTGGCCACCCCAAAATGTTTATCTGCCAAGGGGTTAGAACTGTCAAAAGTGTCGACTAAGGAAATATCTTTTAATAGGTACCCAAGTAGCATATGAGGAGCTATGACAAAACATAATTTTAAGAGTATTTTACAATTTTTACTGCGATTTGGTTTGTTTCTGCAGCAGTTGGAAACCGTCTGCAAACCATTAGACCATGCGCACGAGACAAAATACGACGGATTTTCTCTTCTGCGCATGAGCCTGACGGTTTGCAAACAGTTTCCAACGCTGCACGAACAAGCCTATTATTTATTTTTGACACGACAACGTCTTATAATTCGATGGACCCGGCTGCACGCACCAAAAAACATGACTCATGCGGCGTTACCTCGCGAGTTCCATTTAAAAGGCTTGAAGTGCAAGCGAGAGCGCGGAACGAGCGACAAAGAGGCTCAATCTCCGCGTCGTTTGACATCTGTTTCTGTCCTACTTGAGTGAGCGTGCAGTGAAAAGTGAATGTGGTGTCAATTGTTTATAGCAACGATAATTGAGGCGATAAAGGTAATGATTCTTTTGACGTTGTCACGTTCAACTATCGTCAGTAAACCGACTTTGCAGACAACCGATTTTTTTAATAGTGTTTTAAACAAAATATATTATAGAACAAATATGTAAGTACGTATACCATATTTCAATTGAAAATTTTTTAAAGAAAAATGCGTTGTAAAAATTGTTATGTATTTTATTAAAAACTGCGATTTGATTTGGACCTTCTCATATATGAAATTTAGCTTTTACAAAATGTCAAAAGTTAAGTTTCAATTTATTAACCTTTGGTACCTGGTACATACCTAAAACATTACGAGTCAAACTTCATAGTCTACCATTGCTTCTACCTTCTATGTTGGGAGCATGCACTTGACAAACTTTTAGCTTTTCCAAAGTACTGAAGGTCTACCACTCACGGGCTCTTGGACTATAAAGATTCGCACCCTTAGGGATCTGCATCTTATTTTGAAACATCCTGTATAACGACCTCTTTCAAATGATATGCAGTGTATATTATTTAAAAAGAAAATGTAAATGTCACCTAATTAACCAGTCACAAGTTCTCTATGACAATTGTTAAAAACAAATAATGACATTTTGATTTATGTTATTTGTCAGTTCAAATGCATCATCTTTATTTTGTCTAAAGAAAATTTTAAAAGTGCTAAGTGTTAAGTCCTTTTTGTCTTAGAAGTGTTTTAGAAAATTTGTAAGTAAATGTTTTTACTTTTACACATTTACTTTTAAAACTTCATAATTACAAAGCGTCATATTTTGACAGTCACCTAAATTTAAGACCCCACCCAGGGGCTATTTATTCCATCACATTTAAAGAAAGTTTAACAACAAGAAAGATGTTTCCTAATTTTTATGCGAAATATTTTTAGTATTGGTCGCAGATCGGCAACGTTTCGTTCTCGAAGTATCCATCATTAAACGTGAAACTAAAAACTTACTTTATTTCACTATACACACCTTTGCAATTTAATTAAAATAAATTGATTTAAAAAAGGTAGGGTAATTTTCTAGAAAGTTGCGGCAACTCCAATTTTGATAAAATTTGGCATACGAGGGTTTTTGTGGGAAACGTTTCGTATTCGAAATATCCATCATCAAAGTTGAAATTTAAACTAATCTTATTTTTACTATATTCTCCCGTCTTTTTCCACACAATTCTTGATTTAAAGCTAAAGTGGCACACAATTTTTTATTTTACCTTTAAAACCCCGTTTTCTAAGAATTTTACATCATTTTTGAATTCAATTGCATAGCTTTACTTTTAATCGTTTTCAGTCGCAGCAGGCTATGATGGTAGCCCCATCTATTTTAGCGGCCCAAAATGTGAAATTTAAAAAACAGGTCCGAATTGATCACAAAATGGTCATAAATGGTCACTAAGTGTGACGAATTGCTCATCCATACACCAACTTTTACAGCGTGTATAAAGAGTTTAAAATTTCAAGGTCACTATTTTTTTTAAAGAATCAGTGTAAATCACCCCTGCATATTTGAAATAACTTTCCTTAATTCTATTTTACTGCTAACCAATTAGTGTGACCTAATGACCAATCGGGATCAATTCGTGACCAATTGTTACAGCATGAGCGAACTCCGAATGAGGATGTTGAGGTGCTAATTAGTGACCTTGAAATTTAAAACTCTTTATATTTATTCTTGTATCTCTGACCAAATAATTAATATTTGAAATAACTTTCCTTAATTCTATTTTCCTGCTGACCAATTACTGTGACGTAATGACCAATCGGGATCAAGTCGTGACCAATTGTTACAGCATCAGCGACCTCCGAATATTGATGTTGAGATGCTAATTAGTGACCTTGAAATGTAAAACTATTTATATTTATTCCTGTATCTCTGACTAAATAATTAATACCCATGACCAATTCTCTAATTGTTACCGAATTTTATAACCTGTTTTTCAATAAAAAAATTTAAATTTGGACCGCTCACAAAATTTTGTCGTTTTTGAATGGGTGTTTTCCCGTTTGGGGCATTCCCGTTAGGGCACGATTTAAAATTTACCTGTTTTTTCCCATTTGGGGCACTACGATAAATTATACCTGAACGACCCTAATTAACCGACTTATCGAGCTAAAAGCTTAACGAATCTACGCCTTTGCCAAAAATGTATCAAGAAGAGCTAACCAAAGCTCAAAACAAAGAACTGAATTTTATTACCGAAGTTCTGGTGTTAAGATTCTTAAATTAGTATCAGTCTCATTGCATTACAATAGTTGTGTTATTATTAGAGAGTATAGGGGAGGGTCTGGTTAGTTCTGGTAAGCAGGTCCATTTTTTAAATTCCTTAGTTAAACCCAAGATTAATACTCACTGGATAAGCTGTTAAGTTAACGGATTTATTTACTAATCACAAACTCGTATACATTAGGGCCCCAAACGGGAAAAAACAGGTACATTTTCAATCGTGACCCTAACGGGAATAGACCTTTGAATGTCTTCATTTAATACAGAACTCATTTAATCTTGCTGACCTATTGATTAATCATACTGACCAATGTTGACCATTTTGTTACCAATTGCATCCGTTTTAATTGAGCCATGTATGATTAATTTAAGTGGTTCAAAAAGTTTCGATGACCTTCATATCTTAAACACGCTGTAAAAGTTGGTGTATGGATGATCAATTCGTTACACTTAGTGGCCATTTATGACACTTTCATGATCAATTTAAAGCTCTTTTTCAAACATTAAATTTCACATTTTGGGCCGCCAAATAGATAAAGCTATGATAGCACCGTGTATTGAAAACTAAAATTAAGCGACTTGGCAACGTTGCAGTTGCAAATTTAGAACGTAATGACATTTCATAATCAAGTTTTGGTTTCTGTTGTTGCAGTTAATATTCTATTTTTTAAAGAATTTTTATGATTTATGGGATGAATGTAATAAAAAATAAGAAAATATTTAGTCTGCAACTAGTGTTACGCGTTTAATTGGTTGCCATCATGGATTTCGTTAAAAATTCAGCAATGAAGCAAAACGTGCGAAGTCAGTTTTGGTTTATCTGCAGTTCAAGTCTAAATAACGAAGAACTTACGCTTTATGGCTATATATAAAGTTTCTCGAAACACTGACTATTATCCTGCTTTGTGTTATTTAGGTTGTCAGACAATGATGCCTAATATTTTGCGTGAAATTTAATAACTAATCAGGTAATTTATGTAAATATTCTTCGCCAAATTGAATCTAGATACCCATTTTTATCAGCTGTTTGACCAAATTGCAACACTGTGCTCCTTAATTTGAATTCCCAATACAGTGTTGCAGCATTTGTAAAGTGAATTTTCGTGATGAAACTAATAAAAGGTTAAAGTACATAGAAAAACGGGGTTTTAAACAGTGAAAATCAAATATTGTGTGCCACTTTAGCTTTAAATCAAGAACTGTGTGCAAAAGGAAGGGAGAATAAAGAGAACACATAAAATTAAATGTTTCTCACTACCCTGCAAATGTGCAAATTTCAGAGATTCACCCACTATGACAAATTCAAATGTAACTCTACAAATAACAATGAATTTAAAACAGCTGTGCTTACTGCAGACACTGTGTATCACAGTTAAATATAGAACTTCACTTTCTTAACTTAATTACCCATTTGTCTTGCTATTTCATATGATTTTATGGTAGTTGTAGTAAACACCATGACGTGATGTCATTCTTAACATTAAAACTCATTTTCTTTCAAAGTCCAAGTAAATTAAAATATATTAGTATTTTCCTTATTTCTATTTGTGCATTTAGTACTTTTAATACAGGATCGTAAAAATATTGCAGGGCACAAGTGCTCAGGTCAACCTGACAGGTGTACCTGTACAGTGTTGCAATCAGGTAGACATGAGGTGTGGGGCACCAATTTAAGCCCTGAGTTAAGCTTAGAGGAAAGTGACCAAATATGGAATACCATTTTGTTTTTTACAGATAATTTGCATACAAATTATAAATTAAAAACTTTTGGTAGTTATTATTAACAATCATATATTTGTCCTTTATTTTATAAATTCTTTTAGTTACATTAATTAATTTTAATTAAGAATTTTAAAAAAACTAAAAAATGATGAGGGTAACTAAATATGGAACAGGTATCCCAAATATGGAATACTATAAACAGTAGACTGGGTCAAAAAATCGACTTTTATTTTTTTTTTTGAAAAATATATCGAAAATATTGTTTAGGGTGACAAAAAGAAAATATCGTAAAGGTTTGAGCCCTTAATATTAATATTTAGAGGTGCATCTCTTTCAATTTAGTATAGTAGTATTTTTTAAAAACCTTAAAAGTTATGAGAAAGCGATAAAACAAAACGTTGCTACAGCGACGAAAGGGCTTGCTCTACTGGCATGTTACCACTTCTACTCGCGAATGAGCATTAAAAAAAGAGACAAACCCCTCTAATTGCGTGTGTGAGTTTCCGTTTAAGAGAAATGCTGGTATTCCATATTAGGGATACTATTCCATATTTGGTCATTTTCCTCTATATGAAAAATTTAAAAAATACCCTCAAAATTTTTGTCACACCCTGTATGGTGGCAACTCCTATTTTTTCAATACATTATAAGGTTAAGTTAATAAAATATGCATTTTTAAATAATACAAAATGTACCAATTTAAAAAAATAACATTATACAGGGTGTCTTAAACTTTTTAGGTTATTTTTTAATTTGAATATAGCCTTAAACAAACAAAAAACTCAATAAAAAGTATATTTTTTTAAGGACGCACCTTGTATATTATAGGTAAGCACACAGACGACGGCATCGGACGGACGATACAGATCGGAAAAAATAGTTTTAGTAAAATTAAATGAAGCAGTGCACCTATGGGCGGGCGGTTGGCACCGTATTTAAAAAATCCCGCGAGAATATAACAACTTTAATTAAAATTCGGCCATTACCGTTTCATATGTGCGATACAGGTCAGAAATTGCGTTATTTGACAAGAATTTAAGCCGATTTTTACTGGAGGGTTTTAACCCTGTGGTTTTATACCCTGGGTGAAAAGGCGCTAATATTTATCTATGGTTTACCCATAACTTGCATGTGCGAATCAGAAAATACCACACCGTGTTCATCTAACTTTATTAGTTTTGAAAATATGGCCATCCAAATCAGATATTCAGGTAATTTCCAAAGTACCGCCATTTTGTGGTAGGTTGAAGTATTGAGGGGTTATAAAGTAGCTCGTCAGGGGTTTTAAAATAATGTGTCACAAGACACCTTTCCATTTATTTTTTTTGTCTAAAATGGCGCCCAACTCTCAGTTTGACATTTATATCTGTCATTTCTTGACCAAAATTTGGTTTATGCTGTCTTACTAAATTCCTCAAATTTACATGAAAAATATCAAACAATTCAAAAGTTAGGAGGGTCCTGACTTTATACATATAAACACTGTGTATTTAATATAAAATAGTTTTTTTTCGGTAAACAGATGGATGCAGGTCGCTTCCACTTTGGATCTTAGACTATAACAAATACGGTATTGTTGCGCCGTAATATAAATTGTTCCGTGTTTATTTTATTATTTTTTAAGCCTTTTTTGAAGAACAATAGTTATTTTTATACCAAGGGCGTAAAATAGCACTTTTACGCCCGCAGCTGAAAGTTGTGCACTTCAGCTGTGGGCGTAAAAGTGCTTTACGCCAGAGGTGCAAACAATATTTTTGTACGACTGAAATTATTATACAAGCATTCTCTGTAGTTAGAAGAAAATTTTCCAGCTTTTAATGTTTCAAATTGTAATCAGTATACTTTTAACTATATGTTTAATTAAATAAATGGTTGTTTAAAAAAAAATGGGGCATTATTTAATTTTATTATTGTTTAATAAATTTATAAATTTATAAATGCGGGCGTTTTTGATTCTTTTTTGCCCTAGGGCGTAAAAGTGCTATTTTACGCCCTCAAATGGGGGTGTAAAATTGTATTTTACGCCCGGTCGTATAAAAAATACTTTTTATTTAGGCCTATAAATAGTAGGACAGCTAGTGAACCCTTCGAGTAACGTTGGGCCTGTACGGCTAGAAATTTGTATAGTGATGAGTCAAAGCATGCTAAGTACGACAATTATCACCTGGCAATCATCAGCGCTGCACATAATCACCCTGTATGTTTTTGAAAGATAAATATATAAATATAAAAATAAAATAACAAAAAAAACTTCAAGCTGTATACTTAACATTTTTCTAGCATTTAGTTTATTCATAGTAGGGTTTGAAAAAAAAATTACAGGTGTAGCTTATTTGGATGGCGATATTTCCAAAACTAATAAAATTAGATGTACCTAATGTGGTATTTTCTAAAAGCTCTTTTTAAGATCTTTTAAACGGTAATAATATACAGGGTGGATTTTTTTATATATTATCACCAGTACCAACGTTAAAAAGATTTTAAAAAGCGCTTTAAGAAAATACCACATTAGGTACATCTAACTTTATCAGTGTTGAAAATATGGTCATGCAAATCAGCCACTTCTTTTAATTCGCCTGGCAGGATGATGATGTGCAGGGCTGATTCTTGCTAGGTGATGATTGTCGTACTTAGCATGCTATGATTCATAACTATACAAATTTCTAGCCCTACAGGTCCAACGTTACTCCAAAGGTTCACTAGCTCTGCTAGTATTTATTAAATTTTTTTGCAGTTTCAAAATTACTCCTCTGATACTACATTTATAATAACACCCTGTTATCTATGTATTTATTGTTAAGGTGAAGGGCAACTGAAATGGGTGACTCACTGGAAGAAAAAGTTGAAACTAAAGAAAAACTTTTGAGCCAAGAAAACGAAACTGCAAAAGCTGAAAAGACTTCCGAAAAAAAATTGGCGACTCCAGTAATAAGCGATGAAAAATTTGAAAAATTGCATTTAGAGGAAGATTCAAAATATAAGATTGAATCAAAGAAAAGTGAAAAAACAAACGAAAATGAAGTGAAATCTGAAGAAATTAAAATAAAAACTGAAGATAATAAAGTTGAAGAAACAAAGGTAAAACCTGAAGAAAAGAATGTAAAAGCTGAAGAAATAAACGAAGATAAAATGGACGGATTCCAAGAAAAACCAGTTAAAGTGGAAAAAATAGAAACTATTACTGAAAAATCAAAAGGAAAATCCATAGTGTCGGATTCGATTCTCTGCTCCGCTAAAGATTCAAAGTAATTAAAATACACTTATAAAATTTGCTCATAATAATAATAATAATAATAATAATAATGGTACTTCGATTACCTACAAATAAATGTGTGACTATTATCTTCTACTTTTTAGGGAAAAAATTGCAAGGAATCAAAGTGATATATTTTCACTAAAAGATGTGTCTACCACATTACAAACGTCAATTTTCTCAGTTAATGGTTGCCCATCTAGAAGAGTTTTTCGAAAACAGGAACCGGCTGGCCATGTATTTCAAAGGTAAGAACCCCAACAATCCTCCAAAGCCAAGATAAAATAAAAAGGTAGTATTCCGTAGTATGTACTAACCCCAATAAAAATTATGATTTGTGTAGTTTAATTAAAGATATTTTTCTTTCTTTAGAAATGACGATCCTCCAGCGGACAAAATGGCCACACCAATAGGAAACAGAATAACAAAAGAAAATTATAATGACGAGAAAAGGCCTTCAAGTTCTTACCGAAATCCACTAACTGGCTCTGGACTGTCTTCAAATGACGAATACAAAAGTAAAGGCATTAAAAGAAAAGGTAATAACCAATTGACATAAGTGAACTTGGCGATTTGAAGCCAACATTGCAACAGCTGGTTTAATATTGCTCAGTGTCAAAGGATCCCCAGTTCTGAGTCTATTTTAATGCTCATTTTTAATACACACAAGTAAAAAATATATTTTAGCAAAACAATATCGTAAGGATATTAAAAGTCAATCCTTTCCTTTATCTTTTATTTGGGATAAGATATGAAGATCGGGTAAAATTTAGCTAACTCACTACACAATTATACTCATACTCACTTTTGGTATGAAAATAATACCAGGCACTGGTAACGTATTTTTTCTTTTTCATCATGTGGTACCCCATATTAAGAGCCTCCCGATTTTTTCTGTTCATTCTCTCAACACCATTTTATTTTAAAAAATTCTCACAATCGTTCTAGAGTTACAAGCGTTTTAAGACTAGGTCCAATTTGTACATACAGCGCGGTTTTTAAAAGGTCTCTTCCTCTCAACTCTTGAATGAGGCAAGATATCGAGATCGGATAAAATTGGTACAGCGTGTCCAAAAAGTTTGGAAACGCTCAAATATCCCAGAGAAATTTGAATTAAACTGGACAAAATTCTGTACTTCAGGGTTAAACTACTCTCTGAAGTCAGTGTTGTTATCAGCGTTGTTTTTCCAGATCTTCAGTTTGTTTCTAGGGTAGTAGTAGCTATAGTATTCCACGGATTTACACGCTATTGTAGAAACTACAAACTGGCATCGTTTACCGACGTTTCGCCATCGATTGCACAAGGCATCTTCAGGGATCTTTACTCTGCAAAATTGGAACACTGAATAAGTTCAGAATCGTCGGGCTCGTGCAATCTAAACGAAAACGAAACGTCGGTAAACGATTTCAATTTGACGCGGTCCAAACCCAAGAGCTAAGGTACCAACGTCGGGAAAACAAGAATTTTAGGTTGGCTGATTTTTTGATATGTTGTTCTCCCTCCTCTTTCGGGTAGATCGTCGGCTGTCTGGCTGCCGGTAGCGGTTGCGTTGGCGCCCAGCTGTGACCTGGACATTTAGAGCTGTCATTGATATGTCAAAAAATGCAGACTTTGGTCATATATTATCGTTCTAAGTTTCATCAAAATATACCGAACGGTTCAGAAGATAGAAGGAGGGCGACTGTATAATTAGCAATGATAAAAGAATATGTTTGGTAAACCTATCTAAAGACAAGAAATTAAAAATTAGAGTGAGAGAAGAGGGATGAGAACAACATATCAAAAAATCAGCTGACCTAAAATTCTTTTTCAAAAACGTTGCTACCTTCTATACTAAAAGGTGTATCATCCAGCAGTTATTTAAAAGTAATACTTATTTGAATTAGTTTATTTTTATTTTATTTTACAAAAGAAATTAAAAAATGTAATTTTTAAATTTTTTAGATGGTAATCCACTTCTTGGTCTTGGATACGATTCTGAAGTCACGTCAGTGACGTCACAACATAGGATTCCACCCGGTGGCTATTCACACAAACTCTGGTAAAGAGATAGTTTTTGTGAAACAAAACGAACCAAATTTTATTTGTACAATTATAAAACTGTATATAAAAAATAAAAACTTTATATATTTTTGTTGTAAGTGTTGGTGTATTTTAATTAAAATAAAAAATAATTTTAGTGAATAAATCATGCAGTAACTAAGATAGAATAAAACTTAAGACTGCCCTTAGATTATTTGAAAGTTTACATGAAGTTTACCCAATCATACAGCAACGCATTTCTACAAAGTAATTTTAATCCTAAATCTTATACAAAGTGTCTTCAAAACGTCTAGACATATCTAGCACACATATTTATGTCTATGAAACAACTTCCGTATCCACACTCTTAGACAACCTGTACACTTACCACTAAGATCTTCCAAAGGTGATATAGACAATAATATCGTCCAATGCTTCTTAAGTCTATCTCTTCCATACACTCTGTATTTTCGCCTTCTGGAACTAGGCTCATACACGTAGTCGTCGTAATACATTTTCTGATTATATTTCAGTTTATTGTCGCACAACTTCATTAAATTTAGGAGCACCCGGTATATACCTTAGGGGTTTCTTTATTGTTATCTGGTAGATATATTTATCAGGTTATACAAAATAATATGAAAAAACTTAACATCGGATATATTTCAGATAAGCCTTTATTTACCGATTTGTTTTGATAAATTCTGGCAAATATTTCCAAACAAAAAGCTATTTTTAAATTTTCGGCGATAACATATTATAATGCAATTTAATTTTGTGTGATTTTACATCTTTATTTTTCAATGCCATTACGCCAACCTAGAAACATTTTGAAATAAAATTTACAAAACTTAAATAATTTTTCATATAGATACTACACAATGTGCCACTTATCTCATTGCTTCTACACGTAAAAAACGAAGTATTTCCCACGCAATGAAAAATATCCGCCATTACAGTTAGAAAGGTACAACAAGTGAGAAAAACGATATATTTCTCACGAGCACAGGTGTTTGTTGGCACCAGCCAAAGGGGAGTTCTGCAAATCAGATCCACAGAAAACGTATAATGTACAGGTTTTTCATTTATATTTTGCCACCCACTTACAACGTTAACTAAAAATAATATTAAAAAACTTCTTATATAAAAGTTTCTTAGTATTTTACCTATTATCTTTTGAGCAAAAAATAGTTTAGAGTAGACTATCTTTGAATAGACTAATATCAGCTAGATCGTGCGGTTGTTGTTCAAATCAAGATTAACGAACTGGCTCAAGCCCCCAACTCTTTATCTCCATAGAAAAGAAATTTCCTGAATAAGGGAGGCCATATGATTTACATTGTATAGAAAGGAAATTTCTTCTCTATCCAATTACAGAGTACGGGGGCTGGTTTTAAGAATTGCAGAAAATTCCAATTTAGAGAAGAAAGACCGAAGCAACCGTTGAAACAGGCGACAAACGAATCAAAGGTGGAATTGGCAACAACTTGTTAAGCAAAGAATTTGGTTTTAGTCATTCAGGATAAAATAATAATATACCACGTATCATTATAATTGCATCACCCGGATATATTGTATCAAAATTAACGAAATTTTATTGTCTTAGTCTCAGTCTTCTTGAAGAAATGCATCCCACGCAACATGAATTTTATTTCTTAACTCTGCTGAATTAAGTGGTTGGTTAAAAAATCTACTGAGACTTCTCCCTACCATGGACTGTGGGAGTGCCAGAAAAACTCGAATAGGGCAGATTTCACTGACATTTCTGACTGAGGAAAGGATTAAAACACATATATCTTATGGATACGTGAGCGAAAACGTTAACATAATGATTAGTGACCCAACGGGTTAAACTTTCAGGCAACCATCTGGAAAACCTAGAAAACCGAACTAGCATAGTCATGTTCACGTTTTCGTTCAAAAAGGAAACGTATCCTCACTTCTCCCTACCAAGTACCACACGTGTTCTATGGGGGACAGAGGGGGAGAACGGGGAGGCCACGAAAAAGTTGGGAACATTATGTGGCTCTAGATAAAGATAGTTAGAAGAGCAATATGTGGTCATGCATTATTCGGCTAAAATAAGGCGTTACGAACACCTACTTTCACCAAGAAGCCTTTAGTCCCTAGCGAATTCACTTTTAAAATTATCATCATTTGTACTACTACGAAATTAAAAGCGTATATCATCTTTCGTTAAATTTGATGCAATATACTATTTTTATCAATGTTGGATTTACCAGCAGGATGACTAGGCTGGAGCCTGGGGAGGTAATTTTTTAGGGGGCGGCAGATTTAGTTCATAAATTGTTTATTTTGATTTAGAAACATTGTAGGAGTAGAAAAATGAAACTGATGGCCTTTTTTCTTATGGTCTTCAAAAATTTGGAACGAAAACCCCATTTCACTATTCACACAAAAATTAGAAAATATAAGTAATGGGTGAAAAATATGTAAATAATAAAAGTAATGTAAATAATAATTAGTAGCACAAAATCCGTTGAAAACATATTTCCAGCAAATGAAATATGTAAACTGCGTCTTATTAGTAATCCCTTTAGCTACACTAACAATATATTATAATCACAGCTCATAACACTATAAACTATAAGAACGAGCGAAAAAAAAAAAGAGAACAAAACTGTTTTCAAAATAAAATCTTGCAAAACTTCCCGATGTACAGTTTTTAACTACTGAGAATCACAATTAAAATCTGGAATAGACATCAAAAAGAGTTAATGAAATGACAGTTATTTTATAAATTAAAAAACAGATGTTTCCGTGATGTTTTAAAATGTTAACGATAGTATTAAAAAATGTTTGGTAGAGGATACAACATGTGTTGAAATATTTGGCGCAAAATATATATTCATCATTTCTACATATTATATTCAGAGAGACATAAAATACAAACTTTAGGAAGTAAATATTTATTAAAAATAAGAAAAAAGACTTTATACAGAGTGTCCAAGAATATGTGGGCAATCTCTCGGATTCATATAGAACACCGGAAAATAATGTGACAAGTCCGCCCCTGGCGAACTAAGAAAGGCAAATGTTTTGCATAAATACCATTTTAAGGGGTCCTAACTGGTACTTATCATATTAAAAACATATTTCATTATACCAAGTGATATAAAAGTTATTCAAGTAAAACCGATTTTCAGTGGCGTCCTTTAAGGGCTCATATCTCTGTAAAGAGAGACTTAAGGAAAGGTGTTCTATATGAATCCGAGAGATTGCCCACATATTCTTTGACACCCTATATAAATACATGGCCCAAACGTCATTCATTTTTCAAACTAGAGGGTGCCAAAATTTTAAGAAAACATTTTTTTTATACATTTTATACCAATTCATTTTAAGGAAATTTAAAAACATTTTTTAAAATATATATATATATATATATTTTTTTATCTC
This sequence comes from Listronotus bonariensis, assembly GCA_014170235.1. Lineage (NCBI taxonomy): Eukaryota > Metazoa > Arthropoda > Insecta > Coleoptera > Curculionidae > Listronotus > Listronotus bonariensis. Next base: position 140,098 of record JACEGR010000487.1, on the reverse strand, counting down.
TGGACAAACCACGAAGGCTAAAAGCCTAAATACTAACGTACCGTGGGTGTCTTAAGCGAGGTAAGAGGGAGTCTGTTGACACGGGACTTAAATACTTGAAGATTTGGGGGAAGGAAAGACCTCCGCGGGCAGCAGGTTCCACAACCTAGAAACTCTAGGGATAAAAGAACGAACAAAGTGGGAAGTTCGGGGCCTGTCCAGTTGGACCGTATAGGGATGCATACGCGCGGAACCACGAGTTTCTCTGTTGGGAACCGTAAGTGGAGGAACTATACTGGACAATTCTTCAGAGCAGAAGCCATGGAAGTACCTATAAAAACCGATAAATCCCCCACAGCCCGACGATGTGCAAGAGATGGAAGCCTTTCTGTAATAAAAGGATCATTAATGAGACGAATAGCTCTTCTTTGAATAGAATCAAGAATGCTTAAGGTTGTGGAGGACGACATGCCCCAGATATAAGAATAATACGTAAAATATAATCAATATATTTCTTTTTATATTGACAACTTAATAACTAGACTTTTGATAGGGACGTGCCTACCGGGTGGTGCAAGGCACCAGGGCGCAATGCTGTGGGTGTGGAAATTTTTAAAAAAGAGCGAAGAGCTTGAAATGAAGGGGCGGTAATTTAGTAAAATTTTGGAAAGCAATGTAATTTCAAAGTGGATTTTTTGCCATCAAAAATGTTTGATAAAAAGGAAAAAACCAATGTTGAATTAAGAAGACAGTATTTTTGAAAGTAAGGTCCTTTCGTAGTTTCCAAATCAGTAATCAGATTTTTGTTACCTTTTAAGATAAGTGTGATTTTAAAAACCCTTTATATTATATCACCTTTAAAGACCTTTATGAAAATACTATATTTGATAAACTTATGATCATCCAAATCTTAAGTCTCCTCAATACGTTAGCATTATAGCGTGTATTACGACTGTCATAATTAAATTGCATTGTTTTCTTTAACTATTTGTATTTTCTTTTAGAATAGAGATACTGATATGAATAAAAAAAAATTAAGGGCTTTAAAACCAAAACACTGGTAAAAAATTGTGACATTAAATTATTCCATAGGGTGTTCGAAAATTTGGGTCAAAATGCAACATTTGATTTTTCCCAGTATAACACCTAATCCTATAAAACTTTTTTAAATCCCCATATTAAAAAATAATCTTGATGAAAGGAGCTACAACTGGTCCAAAGGTTTATTGAAATCGGTATAAAAACCAAAAAGTTATTTAAGATTGAATCTTAATTTGAAAACTTGTTTTTTTGTCCAGAAGTATATCTCTTTGCTCATAATCAGAATATTATCTTTAACAAACTATCACACATTTCATCACCGAGAACTTATATCACATTTTTTAGATATTATGTTGTTGTTTTAATCCAAAAAATAACACAGACACGGACCACCGATTTTACTGATGCAACACCACACGACTTAAACTAACGATTGTAAATTATCTCAAGAAAAAATAATAAAACATAAAATTGAGACACCGACTAAACCTGTCAGTTATTTTATTTTTACATTTTGAAAAATTGGAAATTGTCCAGTTTTCGTTTTATTGCAGGTTTAAAATACATCAGTGGCGTGGGTCTGGGTTGCATTTCATTGCCGATTCGTGTTGGGCTTGGTGTAGACTATTGCGGAAACAAGTTTTTCTTGGAACAATTATTCGTAATAATAACAATACAGGGTATTTCATTAAGGGTGGATAGGTAGCATCTCTAAGAAAGTAATAGTCGTAGGAGATCAGGAAAAAATCCTCTTAAGAAAATCGACCATAAGAAACCGCTGAAAATTATTTTTAAGTTTCTAACCATACCGCTAGGGGGCGTAACTGCTATAGTAGTGTATAAAAATATGTTTTTCTTAGAAATCACCTTCTATAAGTTAGAAAAACAAAATTTTCACGTAATTGTATTAAAATGTATTTCATTATTAATTTGACCACAGAAAATTATAAACTATTATCATTATCAAATGTACACTAAGTGAGAGAGAAAGGTATATACTTGCTATACTGGGTGGTTCATCGCCAGACTACGGCATATGTAAATTAAATACCTTTAAATATTGGCTTTCCTATTGATTTTGAAACCAAATTGTAATAAAGCCTATTTTGAAGACAATTATAACATAATTTTACACACTAAATTTTGTTGTTTTTTAATAAGCCAATTAAATGTTATTTAACCACCAGTAATAAATAAAATACCTTGTGATTTTTTTTTTTTTGACGTTATACATTCTATTAGTTATTCATTGTTAAAACTAATATTTGCTAAGCGTATTTATTTTCAATTTAAAATTACACCTAATAAAAAATACATATCACTTCTTAAAAAACAAAACCTGTTGATGTAAATTTTGATACCTTCAAATCAAAGTCGATTGATGAGATAAGGTCACGGCATCCGCCATATTGGCTAGCGCGGCTGTGATGTCAAGTCGGGCCATTTTCGGCCATGTTTGATTTTAGGCAGATCAGTGGCGTAGAATTAAGGAGAAAAAAAAGAATTGTATGTTGTAAACAAAATTTATTGGATTATTTTAATAGGCATAACTTAAAACAAAAACATAAATGTGGTTTAAATATTGAAAATTAAAAATTATCAAAGCGACGACAGGACGATGAGGTACCTGGCAGAGCAAAACATTTTCCATGGTTCCGTAAGTCAAAAACCATTTTAAAAACTTTGTATACAGGGTGTCCGCTAATGAATGGTACACAGAAAACCCACAGATTCCTTATGCCAAAATATTAAGATTTAACCAAACATACCTAATATCCAAAAGTTTATAATAAGAAAGATACGGGGGTGTCATAGTAAAAAGAAAAAGTAAATTTATTTCCATAATTGTTCCCCCTTTTTAAATATCTTAATAAAACGATATCTAGGGGTTTTTAAACATTAGCTTTTCAGATCGAATATTAATTTTTGTGTGTAGACTAGAGGGTGATGGGTACACTATTTAAAATTCTCTAAAACTATCCAATTTTTTGTTACTACTCTGTATGTATGTAAACTAGTAAGCTTCTCTATGCTTTCTGCACAAAAAAAGGTATACATAGTAAGAATCGGTCTTGACAACCGTTTTTAAGGTATTTACGTTTTAGTTGTTCAGTGCACCCGAAAGTATGTATGTATCTTCAATAACATCGTATTAGTTATAATTACAACTGCGCAGATATAAATAGCTGATATCTAAAAACTCCTGGATACCAAGTTTTAATAAAATGTTTAAAACATATCAAAAATTATCGAAATGCATGAATAAAAAATATTTATATCTCTTTAACACCCCGTATCTTCCTTATCATTAACTTTTGGATATAGGTATGTTTGTTTAAATCCTAAATGGGTATTTTCGCATAAGAAATCTGTGATTTTTCTGTGTACCATTAATTAGCGGACACTCATCTGTATCATATGTATATAAAAACACGAATGACTGAAAACTATTCGACTAAACACTATCAAAATCTCTAAAATAAAACGAGTCCAAACCAATAACATGTGAAGTCCCTAAACTAACCAAAAACATTAACAACTGGAAATCCTTGCAAAATATACAACCAAAATGAAAATGGCAAATTTCCACGATTTTTATCAAACAAAGTTTCGACAAGGCACGACTCTGTCATCAGCTGATAATGCTACCAACTTTGAACAGAACTGCCAACCGAAATCGTAATTCTCACACCCTCACGTCCCTGACAAAAGCTATCACCGGTCTTGCATATGTCTAAACCCCTTCTCATAAAGAAACTCTGCCTTCAAATATTGATTCCCCTATTGATTTTGCAACCAAATTGTGTATTAGACTGTTTTGAAGACATTGATATAATAAGCTTACACACTAAATTTTGTTATTTTCTAATAAGCCAATTAAATGATATTTAACCACCAGTAATAAATAAAATGTCTTGTGAATTTTTTTTTGACGTTTTACATTCTATTAGTTATTCATTGTTAAAAATAATATTTGTTAGGCGTATTTATTTTCAATTTAAAATTACACCTAATAAAAAAATGCATTTCACTTCTTGAAAAACAAAACCTGTTGATGTAAATTTTTATACCTTCAAAATATTGATTCCCCTATTGATTTTGCAACCAAATTGTGTATTATACTGTTTTGAAGACATTGATACAAAAGGCTTACACACTAAATGTTGTTATTTTCTAATAAGCCAATTAAATGTTATTTAACCACCAGTAATAAATGAAATGTCTTACCAATTTTTTAATTGGCGTTTTACATTCTATTAGTTATTCATTGTTAAAACTAATATTTTCAAAGCATATTTACTTTTAATTTAAAATTAAATCTAATAAAAAAATGCTTTTCACTTCCTGAAAAACAAATCCTGTTGAAAACCCCAGTAATTCAGGTATCAATTAACTGTTAAAATTCATACTTACCAACCCATTCTACAAAGGTGAAATACTTTGCCCCTGTGCTGGATTTTGGAACACCCAAATCCAAATAGAGACTTTTTGGTTTTAAATTAAGATAAAACATTTTGACACTGTCTTCCTTTGCAAAATTTTGGAAAAAATATGTGTTAATTTGGCATTTTAGAACACTAAACTGGTATCAAATACTGTATTTACTTTAAAAGGTAAAGTACCTATCAGTCTAAATTCTATTTGATGATAACATTAATTTATATCATTATCCAATTTTTTAAGATAATGTAAATAAACAACGATAGGGTAAGCTTAAAAGTTAAGATAAAAATAGGTTTTTGCAAAAAAAAATTACAACAAAGAAAATTATGTAGTATACGATATTTCGATAAAAACAAAAATTAAGGGCTCATTTGTGCAGGGTAGTTGGTTTTATAAACAGCATTAGAGAAAATTTTATGGAAATGTTGGTATTATACAAAAAAAAACACACTTTTTAAATATTTTTGTGCCTCTTCAGAACTAGTGAAAAATGTGTCAATTGACTGCCTTGAGCGGCATTTAAAGAAATATTTCTGACAAACAAATAATGTACACAACTGACTTTTGTGAAATTCTTATTTCTGTATTATATCTGATAACATATATATTTTAAATCTATAAACATAAATTTTCTGCACGTTTAACTCTGAGAAATGTGGACGTGTGAATGTGTCAATAGACTACCCCTATCGTTTTTATTTACTTAATTTAAAGAAAATCGTACACACCAATTTAAAAAACAATTGAATGGCATGGTTTATGTAGAAACTTTGTCATCTCCTGTATTTTTTAAATAAAACTTGGAAACTTGGGACTTGAAATGTATTTAAAAAAAAGTATATTTATCTGCTGCCGCCTATGAAGGGGTTTGTAATTTCTACCTAATTTAGCTCCAAAATTGATAAGATTTATGAAATTCAGTAATGTCTTGAGCGGCATTTAAAGAAATATTTCTGACAAACAAATAATGTACACCAATGACTTTTGTATAATTTTAATTTTTGTATTATATCTAAAATAATATATTTTTAATCCAAAAACTTAAATTTTTTGCACATTTAACTCGTAGAAATGTTTGCTTCTCCGCCATTAACATTTGACAAATTATATTGTATACCTGTTCATAAAATTGTTAAAAGTATAGAGCGACGAAATCGACTCTTTAATATATCGATATGTCTGCACTATCGATATATCGGTAATATTGATTAGATAGCCCAGCCTTAGAAATTTTATGTTTTAAGTTATACTATATTGCTTTTATTCCTTAACAACTATTTAAACCTTTAAAACAATTTTGAAAGCATCTAACTTTTTTCCATACATTATTGTTAACAAATACTATTATTATTTTTTTCTCTGTCAAGTATAGTACACTACTCAAAACAATTATCGCATATACTCGATTTCTTTCATAAGCTTTAATACAAAAATCCTTTGATTTAAATGGCCAAATCTCTTTTAATAATTAAGTTATTAAGACAATTAAAAAAATAAAATGTTAAGAAAACGTAAAGCTATAACTTTATATTAACCGTTGTTTTTTACTGTTAGCAATAAATCCTACGGGGTGATAAAAAAAAATTGAAAAAATGAATAATTTTTAATTGCCCTATATAATGTGCTGTTAAAAGGGAGACATCTCATTTGTTAATAATTTATACCCTTACCCATTTTTGATATTTTATAATCACAAATTTGACTACTCCCTTTCAACAGCACATCATACAGGGCGATTCAAAATTAATCGAGCATATGCGATAATTCTTTTGAGTAGTGTATATAATATTTAATTTCTAAATTGCTATAAAATATTACCAATAAGAAATGTTAATTTACTGTGGCTGAAGTACTTCGGTCAAAGGCCATTTGGAAAACCAATAAAAAACATATACCTAAAAATAATAAATATCCAGAATCCAGGTATATATGGACATTCTCAAATGTTTGTTTATTGTACTGTTGAGGACATAGATCAAAAACCCATTTTAACCTAACATTGATTATAGTGTATTTTCTATAGGTATAATATGAGATTTTTGAGTATAACCAAGAAGGTTGTCAATTGTAATAATGTGATGATAACTAGTTAATTATGGCTGTAAAACTGCACATACAGGTTTTTGAAATCTAGGTGCAGATTGTTATTAGATTGTTAGCAGATAAAAAATATTTTTATTGGATTAATAAGTATTAAATTGTAATTTATATTAATTTATGAATGAATAAATTATGAATTATGAATAATAATAAATGTATGTTTTAGGTTATACTAGGTATATTGCTTTTATTCCATAACAATTATTTAAACATTTAATAGAACTTTTGAAGCATCTAACTTTGAAGTTAATCTGTAAATATACATTTCATTTGTGTTATTCCATCATCAAGTTATACCTAATTAGGTGCCAGATTAAATTTTTCAGTATTTGAAAGTTATTAAATTGTCCTTTTTACTAATATAATAATTAATTTTAACAAGGTGTGCTATTGTAAGAGTTGTACAAAACAGTTAGGTTCATGACATAAAAAGGGACATAAAATAAATATTCCTTCTTAACATCTTCTTTATGCAAATCAAATCAAAATTCGATATATTTATATAACCATAACATATTTGAAATTTAAAAACTTGTTTCTTAATTTGTTAAGCAATAATATTAGTGTTAATTGGTTCCTAATTATATCGTTAATTTACAGTAATTAACACCTTGTTCCAGACGTAACTTAAACCTAGTTCCAGTTCTATATTTACCCTTTATTGCTTAAACATCGCCATTTATCTGGAAAACTAAAATAAATGCCAAGGGGTCATTGAGTTTTCCCAAAATAAACAAAAAGATGTTTGGCCCAGATTCTAAATTACCTGTAAGACAGAAAAATTACTGTCCAAACACAAAATCTTATGAATTTATGAAGGAGAACCAATCTTTTCTCGTACTAATTAGCTTTTAATTTAGAAATAAGCACAATTTTAAAAATAAAAGTAAAAAACAATGCCCTTACCTTGTGATATTTTACCACTTTTCGTTGTTGAAGTCATTTTTCCGAAGCTTGTTACCGCGGAAAACACAGGTTACATTGCATGTTCACGGGATTTTTTGTATTTGTGAGATTCTACAAGCTAATAAGAACCGATTTTTAGCATTTTTAGCGGACATAATTGATCGAGAAATATATTTTTTCAAAAAATTAGACAAAGTTCACCAAAAAGGCCATCAGAAATGACAGTTGACACTTTGAAAGTGACGGATCGATACACAAAAATCTCGGCTGATAAAAAAGGAATATTAATTCAGCTAGTTTTATATAGATGGCGTTTTTTTTTAAATTCTTAAGTGCTGCGTTTCGATTTCATCCCGGTTGCAGTTACCCGATAAGGTAGGATCTTGCGCATAACGTTTATCACGTAACCACCGTTTCTGACGTAGAATGTGACTAAATTTGTAAACAAATTTGAAACCATACGTTTGTTTTCGTGTTTTTAACAGTTTGTTTACCGTTTTACTTTGCTATTTGACAGTATTGTTACTTTAAAACCAGTTATGTATAAGAAAATGTGTTTATAAGTGCTTTAAACAGTGGTTTATTAAGTAAGTTCCGTTTATGCTCATATTACCATTTTAAGCTAGTTAACATCAAATATTATGTTCTTAGATTAACAGTAATGTTATTCTAAAAAGATATTTCTCTATATTCCTCCTCATACTTAAAAAATGACAAAAATTTACACAAACATTGCAAGCTTTCTTAGAACCTAAATTTAAATATTGCGCCAAAAAAGTCACATTGCTACGTCATGCGCAAAGCGAACCAATATGGAATCGCTGTTGATTCTACCCAGGGCAGTGCCGTATTATCCATTAGGCTGACTAGGCTACAGCCTAGGGCGCCATGAAAAAAAATAATCGCAAAATAGTCGCCAGATAGGGGAGTAATAGGCGCTACACAGGGAAGTTTCTAAAAAAGTTTAGGTCGGGTGGGGATAAGAACTAATGTTTCTGCGGGGATATAAATAAAATAGAGAAATAGAGGCGAAAAGGCGAGAATGACCTTTTTTTTTTTTTTGGTCTTAATTTTTTTTTCTTTGTACGAAAATAGGCGCTCTGTGAATTCTAGCCTAGGGCGCCTCATACCCTTAATACGGCCCTGACCCAGGGGCGGTCATATCGACCTTCTGAGGGGTCGCCATGGGCCGAGGGGACCAGCCTTGGGGGTCACGACATTAATAAATGCCCAAAGTGCCCATATTTGCCATTAGACATGTATGAAATTGAATAAAATAAAAAGGATGTAGCATCAAATGGCCTCCATGGCCCCCTCCCTATGACCACCCCTGATTCTACCTTCTTGTAATATCATGATCATGCATTTACCCGATTAATAATAAAGCAAAGGTCATTCTTGTTGATTAAGTGGAACTTGCTCCTTTTCTCCAATTAATCAGCACATAAAGCGAGAGAGAATAATTTCTCTATCCTGAAAGCTGTTTGCGCTGCAAAGTTGCAAGGCGTCAGCCCGTCAGTGGCAGTAGGTATATGTGCCCTAAGGTAATCACGACCTTGTTTATTTTAAATAAAAACATCAAAAATTCGTTCATAAATACCCTTTCAAATGAGATTTTAATTTAGTACTGTCGCTTCTAAGAATAATTTAATGAGAATCATAAAACACGTTCACTGTGGCTTGGAAAAAGTGAACATGTATTATGGAAACTATTAGGTTTTTTTCAGGATAACAATTCTCCATATAATATTCTTGTCTATGGAACGATTTTTGAAGTTATGTTTTTATTCCCGATGAATCAAAATAACACGTTTTTAACCTTTCAGTCCAGCAATTTCTAAATGACGTAGGCGTTGTAGAGTGATTTCTAAAGCCCTTGTCCGTTACACAAGAGCGAAAATTCGCAAAAATACATCATACCCACAGCTTTCCTTCGCATGTTGTTTTAGGGTATTTATGTACATGTAAAAAGCAATTTAGAACTTCTTAGAATGATATTTACCGATTATTTTAACTTAGACGAGGTATCGTTCCTAAGACGTGCTGGCAATTGGCCTCCATTTGCAGAAAACAACATTCTATTGTAAGTGAGTTCGTTTAAGAAATTGCTAGCAGAGCGAGCAGATGCAGAGAAAAAGTCACGTCCCTTTGGAGCTAACAGAGCTGATAGCAGTTACCGAACGCGTTCTAACACATTTGACAGTAGGTTCGTTTTGGTTACCGATTGAAAGGATTCTAGAACAGTTCGAGCCTGCGCAGTCGGGTATAAAGTATTTTGGTTCATTTAGAACCGATTCCGTATTGGATGCTTGCTGTTTTGGTTTATTTTGTGAACTAGTTTTGGACGATTCGAGAACGGTAACAGCAGTTCTAACCCTTGAGTAGGAACTGTAAGAACTGATTCTGAATTACTTGGTGGAGTCTGCGCGTTATATTTTATTTTTCATAACATTTAACCCTATTTTTTGAAAGATTGTTTTTTTGTTGGATTTTTTGTGGTTTTTGTTTTTAATTATGGATTTTGGTGGAGTTATGGTAAGTGAACCAAACAAAAAAAATAAAGGTATTTTTAAAACAATGTTATTAAATACGAATACAAGGTATATAAAATATAAGCGTGTTTTGGTTTTCGAATCGTTTGAACTGTTCTGGGATGATTCGAAACTTCAACTTTATGCACATATAGTTCTGCGCATAACTGGAACTGAACACGAACCGTTCTAAATTTTAGAAACAAAACGAACCTAGTTCGACCTACTTGCGAATGAATGGCCATTTAGGTGATCTGTCATGTCTTCGGGATTAATGCAAAGAAATTCGCAAATTTTACAAGAATACAGTAAACAACCAACTAAATCTTCTGATTCCATGTCTTTTTTGAAAAAATGACAATATTTTGAAATTTCTCGTTTTCCAACCTATAAATGTACCTGATTTTCCGTTTTCTATTTTTGACATAAAAATTTTTAGATCTTTCCGCTCGGCGATTCGACTTGAGGCGATCCGAGCTAGCTCCGAGCATTCAGATCATATTCAGATCTTCAATTATCGAACACAGAGATTAGTAATAAACGAACTCACTTTGTGAATTGGCAACAGTGTTTTGTCTGTCGCCCATCTTTCAAAATTAAAGTTTTGTGGGTGTGTAAAGAAAAATTTGCTGATATTTTTTTAGATTTTTCTCAATTTTTTTTAGATCGGCAAGGCTAATAAACAACTCTATCACTCTGGGATCCGTAATTTGCTTTTAAAACACAAATGTAAGTAGCTATTAGTTTTAAAAAGAAAATTTACTTTTCCTTTTACTCTGCAAATGGCGTCCTTCCTAAAATGTTCCCTTTCGTTTACTAATTAATCGATTTCAGAAAAATTTCTTTACTTTACAAACCGAAACTTTTTCCATTTAATCAATGAAAAGAAAAACATTTATATCTTATAGTTAATTTAAAATTTTCATTAACAAGTAAATAAAAATACAATGCTTCATTGATTTTTCATACAACCTTTCCTCTCCAGCAAAAAACCTCTAAAGAATGTCACGCTACCGCGAATGGGACTTGTCTTGCAAAGTATACGTCGGAAATTTGGGATCTTCAGCCAGCAAACATGAAATTGAAAGTGCATTCAGCAAATATGGACCCCTCAGAAATGTGTGGGTGGCTCGAAATCCACCTGGCTTCGCATTCGTAGAATTTGAAGATTCTAGAGATGCTGAAGATGCAGTTAGGGGACTAGATGGAACGTAAGTTTTATTTAAAACTGAAATTAAGGAACTGTATTTATTTTTTTATAAATATCAGAATATTAAATTTCTAAATCAATATAAGCCATATTTTATTTTTTTCAGTCGTGTTTGTGGAGCAAGAATCAGAGTTGAGATGTCCAGTGGCAGATCACGAAGGGGTGGTGGCAGAAGGGGAAGATATTCTTCTAGAGACAGGTCAGTATACACATGAATTAAAATGATTTGCATTTTAATAAAATTTCTTGTTTGTGTACTTTTTTACCTCTTTTGTTAGAATATGTAAAAAAAAAATTGCATTTTACAAGTTTGTTAATAGAGTGGTGTTGCCAAAGGTTCTAATAAGGCATTTCTAAGACTAGATAATAATTATTTTGTTAATAATAGGTGTATTGTCCCAATATATATAACGAAATATCGATATCGATATCCAATATATATATCGAAACTTTAAAAAAATCACTTCCTGTATGTACAGAGTATTTTGAATTAGATACTAATCTTTTACAGTGTAACACCTTAGGTGATTTTAAGAAATAAACATATGTCCTAAAAGACTTATTTTTTTGAGATACAGAGTTGTAAAATTTTAAAAATATAAACCTTTTTACCACTCTGTATCTCAAAAGTTAAGCCATTTAGGACATAGTTTTATATAAACCTTTTTTTCTTAAAATCACCTAAGGATTTACACTCTAAAAGATTAGCATCTAATTTTGAAACACCCTATAAAGCTTAGACTGCCATACCGGAAGTGATTTTTTAATATCCAGATATTTCAGAAACGGCTGCCTAAATCAACATTTACCAAGTATACCTATTATATTATGTAAAACATGTTAAAGAAAAATATTAAAAAAAAGTTACATACAAAGTGGTCAAAAAAGATATTACGTTTTTAATATGTACAAGATACCGCAGGTGGCGCCCTCTAAAATTAACAATAAAATTAATAGCAGATTCTTATTTCTTACCTTTCAATACCCCTTTTAGCCAAATATTGTGACAATGCACCTACTATTAACAAATTTATTTATAAAAAACTAAAACAAAAATACATTTTTAACAACATGTATTTCTAAAGCCATCCACTTTTTGACTAAGGTTAGTTGGGTTAGATCGCCATAGTTTAGCCTTAGGAATCTGTGGTAGCTTTTTTCCGTACCTTTTAGAGACACCCTGTATATTTGTTGTACAGGGTATGTTTTACACAAAAGAAGGGATTTTTAAGAATACAATTAATCTACTGTGTATAAAAATGAGTTTATTTTCTGTCTTTTGATGGATTTACGTATCTGTTTTTTAATAATAACATTTTTATTTGATTACTCTATTAATAAACTTGTGTAAAATATTTTAATTTGAAAAGAGACAGCGTAAAGTGGTTTGTGGGCGTTACAGGATGCCTTCAGCAATGGTGCTGTTCCACCACCTACAACTCATCCCCCTGAGACTACACATCACTTCCCCACGGTCCCCAAGGCCTTCTCTGAATACAACACAACTACAACATCATCTCTAAAAACATCGCGTGAATAACCGCCCATAAACCAATAAAAAGCACAACCATCGGTAATTTTCTGAAAATGTGGCAACATTGTCCCCTAACGTCCATTTGGCAACGCTGCACCTCCTGTATTGTCGGCTTGGCAACGCTGCACGACATCACTACGTGACATCCCCTCCTATTCAACGTAGCAACGCTGCATGGGTTACACAGTACAACCGACCAAATGAAATATCAGCTTTAAATTTCTGCTTTCTACTACTCTGCTACTAAAGTCTGGTGGGCTATTATTAGTAAAATGTTTAAATTTTTTGTGTCTTATACATCGTTACTTAAAAAATTCTCGTTGGGTAGTGTTTTACCAAATCTTGTTAAGAAATGGTTTTCCTAATTGAATTGTTCATTTTAAAAACAATTGAGGTCATATTGTGGTTTCAGAACTACAACTAGGTAACTCAAATTTTTGCACTTTTGGGATATCTTCATCAGCATATTGCTGAAGTAGACATTCTTTCAGTGGTAGAACTTGGTAACTGAAAAACTGGTTTTATACACAGTATCATAAGGCGTTATTTTAAGAAGACCACTACAGCTTCTGGCAAACCAATTTATAACCGCAATTATCTCAAAACTACTGTTTTTAAGTTACCTAGTTCTAATTCTAAACCCACGATATGACTTATGTGGTTTTTGAAAGAAACGATTCTATTAAATTTATAGAATAATATAATATAAAAGTGAGAGCAATTGAAAACTGCTTTAAATAAGAAAGTTTAAAAAATCAAAAAGTAACATTTTCTGGAGTCACTGGACCTAAAGAATATCATTAATGTTTCTAGGTCAATAATTATTTTAAATTGGAATGTAGTTTTGTAGAAATAGAAATCTTAGAAATTCTAAATATAACATTAACATCTCAAAAAGTCTATTTGACCATTGAAATAATTATCAAGGGTCCTTATAAGGTCAACAAGGTGATTTTTTAGAAAATTATCTGTTTATTTTATTTTTATGTTTAAAAATTTTTTTACCAGATATTTGACCTTGTAACCTTGATGACTTTGGACCCTTTAATTTAATTATTAGTATTGCTATATGCAGAAGTTTCGCAGCTTTTTCTTTGTGTAATAAAAAATGGAGATACTTATTTAAAAAGTCAATTTGACCTTGAAAGGTACATAAATGCTACTTTCAAGGACAAATCCAAGTCGCACCAATATGTCCCATTAATTTTTTTTTTAATTTTTCTTGTTTAAAACCTTTTAATTGCCCTAAGTTTTTTTTATTTTAGCCTTTTTGTACTTCTCAGGCACCTTATACAACAATTCCAGAAAGTACAGTTTTTGCCAGGAACAGTGATTTTTTTTCAGTTTAGGCTGAAAAAAGCTATTTTCTTAATAGAAAACTATCAGACAAATGTACTTTTTAGAAAATATCAAAAAATAATAATAATAAAATAGAGGATTCAGTGTTAACAAGATTGGGTATCTCACAGTACCACTTTGTTTAAAAGAATAGTTTCAACTTATGACTATGCCTACTTAAATATCAAAGTACAGTTTATATTATTTTGTTATAAAAGAGCCTGGGAAAAACTATCAAAATATAATATATTGGAGTACCTTGTTTATTACTATTCCTGATTTTATTCTTCTTATTTTTCCCTATTCTGTTTTACATTCGTTTTATGTAATGGTCCTCTTGAGTTAAATTACTTAGTAGGGATTAAATAAAAACTTACAAATGTAGTGCCTGGGCCAGTAATGAAATAAACTTCATGACAGTTACCCTCTTAAAACCTATTTAGGGGGTTTCTTTTGACTAGTCTACCACGATTATTCATACCGTCATATATGGAAGCGGCGCTTTAACCCAGCCTGTCAATTTTGACATGTTCGGACTGGGCGAATGCGTCACTTTTTTGTCTGACAAGTTAACTATTGTAAAACATTGGTTTTACATGCAATTTTTAACATTGTTCCAAAAATGTTAACAAGTTACAGTCACGAAACCATAAAGCTCAAAATTGACATGTTTCAGGTATCAGACTGGGCTGGTTTCCTGACTGTAACCATTACCATTTTGGCACAATGTAAAACATTGTCGTAAACTTGTCCGACAAAAAAGTGACCCGTTAGCCCAGTCCGATACCCAAAACGTCAAAAATGACAGGCTGCGTTAAAGCGTCGCAGTGGTATGAACATTCGTGGTGGACGTCCTAAACGAACCCACCTAAATAGGTTTTAAAACTGGTTATAATCATGAAGTCCATATCATGGCTGGCCCTGGAACTAATGGTGATTCTGGTTCATAAGTTTTCCTTGGCTGCTTTTATAACATGTTTTTTATTTTTAAGTTTTCATTTAACAAATTGTGTTAAAATAAGCGTCTGATTTTCTTATAAAATTAATTATTTGAGTTCTATAAATGAGATTTTTTAGATTTTTTTCCTTTCCTTAAGAACTTAAAAATACTTTTGAGTTTTTTTAAATATTTTGATATTAAAAAAACAATAGATATTGGTTGACAATCTGTATTCTATCGTTTTTATTTTGTAGATCACGTTCACCAAGACGATCAAGAACCCGTTCAAGATCAAGAGACCGCAGATCTGACTCCCGAGACCGTAGAAGTGACTCTAGGGATAGACGTTAGAAGCAGCTAAAAAAATAAGATGTTTGATATAATAAAGTGAGACTCTTTACTTTTCAAAAAGATCTTTTCTCTTCACTCTATTAATCATACATCCTAATTATAATGTATGATAAGAATCTTTTATTAAGGAAAACGTCATAAACAACATTAATTCTAATAAGTATATTTAATTTTTGCTTTAATGTTATCTATTTTTGACTTTGTATACTTCGTTTACATTTTTAATCCTGTTCTCGATGGTATATTTTATATTTTTGTAATTGATTTCGACTGTTTTAACAATGATTGTTTTATTTACTTTTACCCATAAAATATAATTTTAAATAAGGTTTAAAATTAGGATATTATTTATATTCTAAAATCGACATAAATATATCAAGATAAAAGTACCCTTTAGGTTCAAAGTGTTGTAATTTTTAAAACTTTTTTTTGTAAGAAATGTTTTTGTTTGGGTCTGCAATTTGATGTTGTTAGGTGTATATCATTTACAGCGTTTTCTGTTGGTAAAACACGTGTGTGTTACTATCTCATTTTTAATGAAACCTTTAAAAATATATATTTTTATTTAGAATGCACTTATCTTGCCAGTAGAAAACGCCATTAGAGTAAGATTGCAATGTAAAATCTTTCATAGGAAATAAAAGTATTTAGAATATACATAGTAGTATTAATTTGGTTTCAAAACAGATAAGTAAAACGCTTGAAATACTAAAATAACGTAATTGAGCCGGTGGAAGCGAGTGGTTTATGTCAAAATGTATTAAAACCTAGCTTTCATTTAGTGCTTTAAAATTTCTGATATTGATTTCTAAATATTCACAAAATGTAGAAAGTTCTAACCTAAAGACATTTTGTACATTAGCTAAATATGCAGAAATCGTTATTAGGAATTTGAAGACAATAAAAGCAAATATTTGTTTAATAGACCAGCGTTTCTTAACCTGCGGTCCCCGGACCCCTGGGGGTCCGCAGTCTTATCTATGGACGTTTAAATTAATAAATAAATGGCAGCGCACGCACCGGTAAGTACTTAAATAAATTGTCCTAATTTAATTGTGTTTTTTATTAAGGGGATCCTTAAAAGTGTGCTTGATTTTCTAGGTGTCCGGGGACTGAAAAAGGACGCCGACGACCAAGATCGTTTGTTGACTAGGTAAGGTTGCTTCGTAAGCCTTGCAACATGGCGGACCATACGTCACATATGTATTTTGCTCAGTATTTAATGAAGTTTTTAACAGTGTAGTTTGTGTTTTTTGTTAATATTAAAGAAATACTGTTAATTCCAATTGTAACCGTAATTTCTTTATTTCCTATTAATAAATTATTTAACAATGATTATTCTAGCTGATGTTTAAATATTGTATATCGCGCTCTTTCGCCCTCATAGTATTATCCGTCTAGACATCCTTGTTGGCGCCAAGGAACCAGCCATAGGAATTGAAGGCTAGAATTAAAGTGAGGGTCAGAGTATAGACACTTTGTTTGAAGCCAACATCTCAACTGTTTATTTTTAAGCAAACATAAACATTTAGAGCCGTGTTGTCAGGTTGATAAAAATCTTAGGCAGAAAAATGCTCTTTAAAATATTAATAGGTATTTTAAAAAGAACTTATGACTTCTTTCGTTACTTTATATCTGTACATATTAAGTAAATAAAATAAATAAAATATAATTTGTTATAAGTGACTTATAGCAATGCATAATACGTTTTTGATTTAATATCAAGTATTAAAAAACTACTTTTTGGCCAATCTTGCAACACCGTATTAAGTATTTACATTTTTTGTCGTTCGTGGTTCCCGAAATCTATTGGCCGAAAATAACTGCCGCGTGTGTATTACGCCTGCTGTGCATTTCACCTACCATGCATTATTCCTACTACAATGGCGTAGTAAGGATAGCAAATGTAACTAATGTAATTAATATAATAACAATAAACTTTCACAAAATAAACGCTGTATAAACAATAATATTAAGACGCCGTGTGTTGACAACACAAAATACAAAAGGTTACAAGTTCGAATAGTTCAAATGAACCAAGCTGTACTTAGATGTCGGGAACTATCAACAGACGGCACTATCGATAATAGTCAATAGATTTCGATAGTTCATAAAACTGAATTTTATGAAAATTAAAAAAACTAAAATGTATTTTGTAATTTGAGAAAAAAATAAAAAAACAAAATAAATTTTTCTTTAGCTTCCCAAAGATGGTTAGTCGGTTATGTAAACTAAATTGTTTTAGTCAAAACTATCGCACCGATTGCGCTATCGATACTTTGCAACATTTTCCTGGTACCGCTTCCCCTGCCCCCACCGATGTCCGTGATACAAACAAACTTGTTGTTGTTTAATTCTAGTCTTCAATTCCTATGGAACCAGCAGTGCGGTACATATGTGACGTAATGAGGCAACCTTACCTAGTCAAACGATCTTGGCCGACAACCACTCCGGAAACATTGTTCCCAGAGAAATGGAGAGGGGGAGAAGTCGCTTTACCATGCGCGAGAAGGCAAATACCGGGCGCCGCCATGGATGTCCACTACTTGTCATTTGTCATCTGTTATTTTCACAATATTTTCCCTTCTTTTTGCACAAAATTCATATTATAATACTAAAATGGCACACAATATTTCATTTAACATCAAAAAACCCTTTAAAAACATTTTTTTATTATTAATTATATTAATTCAAAAGCTTTACTTTAAACAAACTCGTGTATGCAACCATAAATACATCTACATATTGTATTTATGGTTGCAGCATTTATGGGTAAATTATTTTCAATTTAATGAAAAAAACGTGTAAAATAAATAAAAAACAGGTTTTTTAAAAGGTGTTTATAAAATGTTGTGTGTCAATTTAGTGTTTTATAAAAATTTTGTGCAAAAAGAAGGCGGAATATAGTGAAAATAAGGTTAGTGTAAATTACTTTTGACAAATCCAGGAAAATAGGGGTAAATATGGCGGCGCCCATGCCGTTCCCGCAAAATAGGATGCGCAGTGGTCGAAGCGAGTTCTCTATCTCTCTCCATTTCTCTGATTGTTCCATGTTTATTGGTCGGGCATTTACCCTACAGCAACAATTCACTTTTGGAGATATGTAGCTAAAATCAGTTCTCCAAAAAGAAGATTTTGACAACTATTTTTTTAGGTTATGTTTTGTTGTTTACCAAAAATTGTCAAGAAATATTAATTTATTTCTTTTACTAACTGACTTTAACTGACTATCTCTAACATAATGAGTAATGTAAGCGATTGGTCGCAATCTGCAGAGTATCTAAGTTTTCGGAGCAATGTGCCTTTACGACGAATCGTGGTAGATTCGGATGATTCTAAAGTAAGAAATTTGATATTTTTAAACTGGTTTAATCTTTATTAAGAAACCTTTTTTTATGCTAAGGGTTGGCGTGTATATGACTGTGGCCCCAAAAGTGTTCGTAGTCCGCTGGTATGTCTACCTCCAGTTTCCGGAAGTGCCGATGTTTTTTTAGGCAAGGTCTATCACTATCAGCAAGAGGTGTTAGGGTCATTTTAGCCGAGGCACCACCTTATTGGTCCACAAAAGAATGGTAAGAATAATAATAAACTGTTGTGTAATATAAACAGAGAATAGTATTTTTTTTTAAGGTGTGATGGTTTTAGAAGACTTCTAGATTATTTAGATCTTGATAGAGTCCACATATTTGGTGCTTCCCTGGGTGGCTATCTAGCTCAAAAATTTGCTGAATACACAGCTTCCTGCCCTCGAGTAGCCTCCCTAATTCTGTGTAACAGTTTCTCAGATACAAGTATATTTAAAGGGCATGAGAGTGCTGCCCTATACTGGATGTTACCTGCATTAGTTTTAAAGAGAATGCTTATGTCAAATTTTGAACCGGAACCTGCTAAAGATGCTGATACGGTTAAGGCTATAGATTTTATGGTTGAAAAAGTAAGTATAAGATAATTAATATAGGTTAAATAATGAAAAATAAAATATTTAAAATTTAAAATATCATCCATAAATAATTGTGGCTGGAAATACAGACCTTTTGCTTACTAAAATATTTTTTTGTCTGCAATTTAGTTAGATAGTCTTACCCAAAGTGAGCTGGCCAGTCGTCTTACATTGAATTGTGTGCGTGGTTATGTAGAAGCACACAAATTAACAGATATACCTGTCACCATGATAGATGTCTTTGATGGAGCACCCCTAAGTTCAACAGTAAGAGAAGAATTATATAAATGCTATCCACATGCCAAGCTAG
The DNA here is from genome assembly GCA_014170235.1 of Listronotus bonariensis. Taxonomy (NCBI): domain Eukaryota; kingdom Metazoa; phylum Arthropoda; class Insecta; order Coleoptera; family Curculionidae; genus Listronotus; species Listronotus bonariensis. The sequence goes on along the minus strand of JACEGR010000487.1, from coordinate 120,474 downwards.
CACATTTGAAAAGTGGAGGTTATTTTCCTTTTTGAGTAGAAGTGCCGAAGTAAATTTACATCTCTTAGTAAGTACAAACAAATTTGTCAGGATAAATTAATATCTTGTAGGTACTCTGAAGTTAAATTATTTTTATATGTAGTCTTTCCAAGCTAACATTTTAGGGTTGACAATGCAAATAATCCCATATTAGTAAATTTTGTTTTTCAAATATAAGTTGGCTACTAAGAAATGTGGCTAAGAATTCAGAAGGGTACTAGAGGGAGTTTCAAAATTTAAATACCCTCAAAAGTTTGTTTTATTTATTTTATTGACTAAATCATTAGTATTTTTTATTAACCAACTTTAAAAAGAAGGAAGTTTCAATTCTCCCGTATGTTTCTTTTTCTTTGTGTACTATGATATGCAATTACTCCGGCATTTGTGGACCAATTTTAAAAATTATTTAATTTTTTTTAAGTGCACTCAATATTAATAAGTGAATAAGCAAATTTAATATTAATTATTAATAAAAACCTTCATAAAAATATAACAAATAAAACTAATCAAAAATTCAAGTGGTCCAATAAAAAACCAAATCACGATTGGGAGTGAGAAATGTACTAGACCTATTTTTGTGTGGCAAAGCTGCCTCTAGTAGGTATATGCTCAGATAGTGATAGGTTGTGAAAAACTCCGAGCGGTTATTTTTGGAATCATTGGGGGAGCATTCCTTGGGAGCTTATTTTATATACAGACGGTTCTCGGATGGAGTTAACAAGAGGACAAATGGACCAAAATTGTCATTTTTTTAAAAAAGTCATTCTTTATAAAAATTTTTGCTTGTAAAAAAAATGGAATTCACAAAGAGAAAATGTTGATTTTGTATACAGGGTTTGAATAACTTAAAAACATGAGTTTCGCTGCATTTTTCATTTTTTTGCAAAATGTAATTAGAAAAAATTATTTAGAATCATGTTTGTAATCAATAAAAACAATAATACAAAATTTTATTGAAATCCATAATTTGACGAAAACTGGCGTTTACAGTTAAAAAATTGTCTTTTCTAGCAATTTGGAGAAAGCAGATGTTTGCAAAGCAAATTATAAAAGTTTTTTAGGTCATTTTATTATAAAAATTTAAATTAATTAATTTTTTGTAACTTCAAAATAAGTTTCATAAATCTTTTGATACCCCTGTAAATTTAAAAAGTTAGGTAAAATGCTATTCTAAATAAATTTTTTAAATGATATTTTGCTTAAAAATAAAAAATAAATGCGGTTTACTCTTAGAGAAAAATAATGTCTTTTAGTTTTTTGCAAACCCTGTTTACAAAATCCACATTTTCTCTTTGAAAATACCATTTTTTTACAAGCAAAAATTTTTATGAAGAATTTTTTTTTTTTTGAAAAATGAAATTTTTTGTCCATTTGTCCTCAAATAAAACATAATATACTTAATTTCTTTGATGATATAAAAAACCCTGCCCAAGCACTTGTTTTCACAACAAATTTGAGTGATATTGGGGGAGGGGTCATGGTTAGTTAAATCTCTTTTTTAATTTGTTATATTAGGAAATTTAAAAAAATAACTAATGACTCCACCAATTTGACAGTTTTGTATAACTGTCTGTAAAGTTTTAAACCAATCAAATTACATGCCCCCGTGCTTTTTACTGTAGTCTCTGAAAGCGGTACTGGTAGTGTTTATTAAAGTATGTCAACCTATTTAATAATAATAATATTAATAAATTAGGCCGGGTTTAAAAATTAAAATTTAATGTTAGTATTAGTATTAGCAAAGGATACTAATACATAGAAGCTCACAGGTGAGATTTTAGCGGATACATATAGATACTAATACTAAAATTAAATTCTGATATATAAACTCGGCCTTATATAGAAAGCAAAAAATAAACTAGAAAGCAAAAAATAAACACGTTTTTAAAAGAATTAAACCGCCTATTAAAAAATAATACTCATTAACAAATTCAAAATAATAAATAAACAAAAAAATAAAAGAAATGAAGTTGGGTAATACCATATGCGCTAAACTACTAAATGTTAAAAAGTAAATGAGCAACCCGATTTTTTTATTTATTATCTTAAACTTTTTAGTGAATTTTTTTATTTTTTTTCAAGTCAGTTTTAATTTTTAAAAAAATGTGTACTTATCATTATTGTTACTAGATTCACCTGAGGCAGTTTGACAACACAACTTTAGCTTCTTCAGAAAAATCTTTGATTAACTCTGCAACAGACTAGTAAGGGATATGTACTGTTACCAAAGATTTTGTGGATTGAGTTTGGAGTTACTGCTAGTTCCTGATATTAAAGTTTATTTTTACCATTGGGTACATTTTTATTTTAGTAGTAGTTTCAAAAATCTTAATACTTATGCAATAAACTGTGATTATCATATAAAATATACACTAAAAGTGATTCTAATTGTACAGTAGAGTTTATCTAAAATTTTATTCTTAACACATTTTTATTGGATTTGACATATGTTTAAAATATTTTAATACGTAGAAGACTGAACAAAATTCCGTAGAAATTTTTAACAATAGCTCGTTTTTATAAATTATTATATGTAATGTAATTAGGAAAAAGACACTTTTTTCTTTTATGCAAATCAGTCGATTTATTTTTAAATAGAGTTAATAAGTACTATACAGAAATGAAAGAGAGGTAAAGTTCTCGCCGGTAGAGAAGATGCCACGGCGTCACCACTTCTGTCTCACTTTCAGTTATTCTCCTTTTTGTTGCTCGCACACGATATAAACGACGCGTTTAGACAGCGATAGTTGATTGCCGTCTTTATTTGTATGACGCTTGTGGCATCTTTGTAACTGGTTTTTGTCTAAAGCTCCTTACTACTTGTTATTAGGTTACATCCGTCGGAACACTGTCCCAGCTGGCGATGCAGATTTTCACACTAGCCAAAGGTTTTCTTTGAAGTTAATTGAGATCACCAACCACCAGCGTTCCGACGAATGTTACCTTGCAGTGCAAGGAAATAATAAGCAGTAAGGCGCTTTAGCTCTCTTTTATTTCTGTATAATGATTCGACTGTTTGTCAAGAATACTTATTTTTACAAGGAGTTACTAAGGTTACATTTACAACCCATTCTGAAATTTCAAATTGACGTTTAAACAATTGGTTAAACTTCACTTGTCAAATCCAAATTTGATAAGTGAAGTTTACCCAATTGTTTAAACGTCAATTTAAAATTTCAGAATTGGTTGTAAATGTAGGGTAAGTGTGTAGGATATAAATATGTAGTTATATTATAGTGTGTGTTGGTTTTAAAATAACTTATAGCTGTAGCTTTTGTGACGTCAAATATTCATCTCTCTGATTAAGATTTTACAATATTATATTTGAAAAGAAAGATTTACGGCACTTGCAGAACAAGAAGACATGATTGGGACATTATGAATTTTAAAGTAGTAGCTCAACAAGAATATACCTACTTAGATTTAGTAACTATTGTAGGTATGACGTCGTAAGAAATTATAGTTATGGATTTTAAAAACAAACACATCACTTTAAAGCCTTTAGCTAGGTATCAATGCAAATTGGGCAATATTAATAATTACTTAATTTAAGTTTTCCAAAGTGCCAATTTTTATAACAAAAATGAACAGGGTATCCAAATGACTTATAAATATACAGGGTGTCCGGAAAAGTAAGGTCATAAATGATAGGGGTGATAGAGTCAGCCAAAATTATGTGAGTATTTCATATAAAAAAAAGCTTTATCGCGCTTCGTTTGGAAGTTATTGACCTTCAAAGTTAAAATAAATAAAACTTAAATAAAAAATAACCTCATACTGGTGCTTCTTTCTATAGGTAAATTGCAGCTCAGTAAGCCGAAATTATACAAGGTGAGACTTTTTTCCATTCCATTTCCATTTTAAATACAGGCAGGCATACCAGCATTCAGGGCCCCCGTAAGGGCCACTGGCGCCTGTGTGCAAAAAAGGATTTTGTGCCCCTTAAAGCATTTCTTTTTAAAAAGTTCTGCATGGCTTAAAACCCAAATGCAATTTTCAGATATTTTATTACAGTGGTATACGAGGTATGTCAAAAAATATGAATTTTGTTCAAGAGGAAATTAGAGATCTATTAATAATAATAATAATAATAAACAATCTTTATTTCAAAAGTATGTTCCACCTTAAGGTTAAAACATAAAAGGAAATAACGTCAACAAAAAAATCATACAGTAGTACTGCCATACCATCCACAAAAATAACAATGTTCTTATATCTACAAATTTCTGACATATTCAAAATATTCAGCCACAGTATAGGGTTCAATAGTTACTTACAAATTAAACAGTTTTTTTTAACATATTAATATTGTCAATTGTCTTTATGTTCATAGGCAAATGATTAAATAATTTTATACAATTATAATATGCTGCATTTTCAGTCATTGTTAATCTATGTCTAGGATAGATATAGTTAATACTTCTGGACGAATATACTGTTCCAAAACACCTCGTATAAAAACACGTGTCTTCGTTTTTATACCTTTATTAACAATGGAACGTAACTATGGTTACGACAAAATCTACTCTTGTCAATGTCTCGAAGTTTACAACACAAAAGTCGAATTTATACTGACTGATCCAAGGTTTCCCGTCGCCCTTTTATAGTATGATGGAAGAGTAAAGAATGATCTAGATTCTAGAATATTCGAGAAATATCGTGAAAATTCCATAGTACAGGATGGCATAAAAGTTCTTAATGGATAATTCGGGCGTTTTCGGAAACCTTCGAAAGTGATGAAAGAACTTGGATAAATTAAGGTAAATTATTTAAATAAATTAACAAACTAAATTAAATGATCCTAACTCTCTAAAATTCTATAACCTAAACACATTTTTGAAAGTCTGTAACATTGCCCCCTTCCAAGTTTTGATCGTCTCGATCAAGTATCTTCACTGTCTTGATAACGGCTTAGCCTTTCTAGATGTACTACTTTCATCTTTGCCTGTGGACTCTTCTGTATACGGTACACCAGATCATTAAGCCGTGTCACCACTTTATATGGTCCCTCCCATGACTTCTGTAGTTTCGGTGAACGCCCCTTGGTTCTTCTTGGATTGTATAACCAAACTTTTTCACCGACGACAAATCCCTGATGGTTAGCTTTCAAGTCATAGCGGGATTTCATACGGTCACTTCCTTTTGTAACTTGGTACGCACCTCTTCATGTATCCTCTGTAGCTGTTTACTTAGTTGACTTACATAGTCTTCTGCTGGTTCTTCATTGGTGGAAGGTCGTCCTGTAAGCAAGTCAACTGGAAGGCATATTTCCGCTCCGAAAATGATTTTAGCAGGTGTTTCGCCAGTAGTTTCGTGAATCGCGGAGCGGTATGCTAATAAAAACGGCTGTATACAGTTATCCCAGTCACTTTGTTGGTCATTTACTTTAATTTTCAGGTAGTTATCAAGTGTTCTGTTAAACCGCTCTACCATACCATCGGACTGGGGATGAAGAGGTGTTGTTCTTGTTTTATGGATTCCCAGGAGATTACAAAGGTTCTTGAAAAGATCGGACTCAAAGTTTCTGCCTTGATCGGAATGTATTTCTCTAGGAACTCCATAGCGACAAATCCATTGTTGAAATAATACATCGGCAACAGTGATAGCTTCTTGATTTGGGATTGGGTAGACTTCTGGCCATTTACTAAAGTAATCCATTGCTACCAATATATAGCGATTCCCTGATTTACTAACTGGAAATGGCCCTGCTATGTCTATGGCAATTCTTTCAAAAGGTGCCCCTACATTGTATTGCTTCATCTTGCCATGGCTTCGTGTTTTGGGTCCCTTGCTGGAAGCGCAGTCCTTACACCTTCGGCACCAGTCTTTTACGTCTGCACGGCTTCCCAGCCAGTAAAACCTTTCTCGAACCTTTTCAAGAGTCTTCATAACTCCGAAATGGCCACCTCCTACACCATTATGCAAGGCTTGCAATACTTCAGGGATCCTTTTGGTTGGTAGGATTATCTGATGTTTATGGGTTTTGCCGTCAGAACTTTCCCAGACCCTTTGTAATAGGCCATCTTTAATAATCAAAGAGTCCCATATGGCCCAGTACCCTTTATGTCTTGGAGACTTGGAGGCTATTTTCTGATATGGTGGTCTTTCCAAATTCTCTGTCTTAAGTTTGATAATGTCTCCAAGATCGGGATCTTCTAGTTGTTCTTTGGCCAAGATCTTAGGATCCCATTCTTGAGAGCACTGGAGACGTGTTCTTCGGCAGTGAAATTCATCAGGATCTTCATGTTCTTCTCGTCTGCTGCAGTGTTTACAATCATCCGGGCAAGGTCGTCTTGATAAAGCGTCAGCATTCTTATGGTTCAGTCCCCTTCGATGTTCAATTTTGAAATCATATTCTTGAATGCGTTGTAGCCATCGTGCTATCTGACCTTCAGGATTCTTGAACTGAAGCAACCATTTAAGTGATGCATGGTCCGTTCTTAGGTGGAATTTCTGGCCATACAGGTATTTATGAAAATGCTCTAGGGATTTAACAATAGCCAAAAGTTCTTTTCTGGTGACACAATAATTTCGTTCAGGTTTGGAAAGGACTTTGCTAAAATAGGCTATTACTTTTTCTTGGCCATCTTGCATCTGTGACAAAATTCCACCAATAGCAGTGTTGCTTGCATCAGTGTCCACAATAAATGTTTGATTTGGTTGTGGATATGACAACACCGGGGATTGCACAGGGCTTTCTTTAGGTGTATAAAAGCTGCTTGACAATCTTCAGTCCATTCATAGTTGTTGTTGTTTTCCGTAAGACGATGTAATGGTCTAGCAATATCAGCAAACCCATGTATGAACTGTCTGTAATAGGTACACAGTCCCAGAAAACTTCTAATTTCATGCTTGTTCTTTGGTATAGGCCAGTTCTGGATAGCTTCTGTCTTCTCTGGATCGGTTCTTACTCCATCTTCTGTAATTATATGCCCCAGGTACTTGACTTCTTTCTGGAACAGGTGACATTTCTTTGGGCTAAGCTTCAGCTGGGCGGATCTAAGCTTTTGAAAACCTCTTCAACATTTTTCAGGTGGTCATCAAATGTTTTTCCAAGAATTATTATGTCATCAAGGTATACTAAGCATGTTTTCCAAGTTAGTCCCCGTAGTGTTAACTCCATCAAACGTTCAAATGTAGCAGGGGCATTGCATAGTCCAAAGGGCATAACATTAAATTGCCACAGTCCGGTCCCGGTCGAGAAAGCAGATTTTTCCTTATCTTCCGGATAAAGTTCTACTTGCCAATAGCCACTTTTTAGGTCTAATGTGGAAAACCATTTTGACCCCGTCAGTGTGTCTAGGGTATCGTCAATTCGTGGTAGTGGAAAACTGTCCTTCTTCGTGACGTCATTTAGTCTTCTGAAGTCAACACAAAATCTGGTGGAACCATCTTTCTTCTTAACTAGGACTACTGGAGATGACCATGGGCTCTGGGATGGTTCTATGATGCCTTGATTTTGCATGTCTTCAAGTAACTTTTCAACTTCTTTCTTGGCTAAAGGAATTCTTCTGGGCGGTTGTTTTATCGGTGATGCGTCTCCAGTATTTATTCGATGTTGCACTACACTGGTTTTACCCAAATCTTTTTCGGATAAAGAGAAAACATCTTGATTTCTTCTTAATAGTTCTTCCAGCATAGATACTTGGACTGGGTCTAACAAGGATTTTGATGAAATCACCAGGTCTTGTAGAGCATCAGGTAATTTACGTGTGGAGACTCCTGCGGGTGTGGTACAGGGATAGGTAACTATCATAGCTGCAGGTTGACAGGTACCGATTTTATCACCCATTTTAACCTGTTGAGGGAAATCTTTCAGGTTCATCATTCTCACAAATACCATATTTCCTTTGGTTTGCGCCAAAGTTCTTGCTGGTAGAATTCCTTTAGCGTATAACGGACAATTTTCTACTGGTTCGACTAAAACTATTTCACCTTCTTCTGAGTCTTCAAACCTTGCCTGTATGATGCTTTCTGAGTTTGGCGGTAGAATGACATCTTCTGTGAGGATAACTTCGCGAATCGAAGCTTCACTCCTCCGTGGTAATCTCATTACGATCTCTTCATTATTTGTTCGCAGTACCCGTTGTGGAAGGTCTAGTACAAACTTCTGATTCTCCATAATGTCAAGGCCAAGGATAACTTCGTCCAGGATGTCGGCAACAAACACGACATGGATAAATGTTGTTGTTCCTAGGGTTATTCTGGCTTCATGTATGCCTTTAATTGGTATCACTTCTCCATTAGCAGCTTCCAAGAGGTAATTCTTTTCAGGGCGGAATATTTTACAGTGAGCAACGATGTTCGGCCTCACGATGGTATGTGTGGAACCAGTGTCTAGAACCATCTCGCATTCCCGACCGCATACGTTTCCAGGTACTACCAAGCTGGAGCCATTGTTCTGCAGCCGGGATACTCTAATTATTGTTGTTGATGGGGCTTGGTAGCACCTAGCCAGCTTTCGCCCCTTGAAGCTGGCTACTGGGAGTTTTCCGGATCGCTAGCAAGGGCATTTGACTTGGTACAATTTCTTTGAATATGCCCCTCTTTGCCACACTTCCAGCACAGGATGCCATTTTTTCGTCGGAAGGTCATACTGTTATCCCCATGGGTTTGCTTTTTACGTACGATTTCTTGTAATTCTTTTATTAATCTGGACAATTCGTCATTTGAATTGGCGTCTTGTGGTACAAAAATTCGTTCTTCTAAGTCTTGGCTGATTCCTGGATGTTTGCTTAGCTGTCTCAAATTGAAGTGCATAGGCAAGAGCTTCAGACATTTTTTTAATTCTGGCTATTCTTAAAGCCTGATTCATATCTGAATCACGTAGACCTTCAATGAAACTACCCACGGCTAGTTCTTGTTTTATTTCTTCTGGGTATGTCGGGTATGTCAGATTAATTAAACGTACGATGTCAGCTTCGTATTCCTGAAGGCTTTCGTTATATTTCTGTCTTCGTCCCTGGAGCTGCGCTCTTATAAACTTCCTGCAAATGTGTCTCGCCATATCTCATTTCCAGGAACATTACAATTGATTGATAGTCGCCTTGTTTTTCTTCAGGAATATTTCTTAATACCTCCATGGCTTCACCTCGTAAAGCAAGCACCAGTTCGCGTGCCTTTTCTGGTAAACTCCAATTATTGCCGTTCGCAGCAGCTTCAAATTGTCTAAGGTACGTAACCCACGGTACCTTACCGTCAAAAGTTGGTGGCTTCATAAGAGTTCCTGAAGTACCACATCCTGAAACGACACCAGTACTGGCTATATTTTGAATTTGCCGGTGTAATTGTTGCACTTCATGTTGCATTTGACCTTGGACTTGATTAACTTTGTCTTCAACTAACTGCTGTATTTCTTGCATTTCATCTTTAGTATCTTCTTTGCAAAGTTTTATTTCAAGCAACATTTCCTTTCTCATCTCATCTTGGCATTGATGAAATTCTCCCCTCAGGTGTTCTCGAATCTTTACTATCTTCTCTTTTATCTCTTGCTTCATTTGTTCTTGTCCTTTTTTATGTCTTTTTGAATTTTCTCGATTTGTTGTCTCGTTTCTGCTTGACTGATTTTGATTTCCCGCTTCATTTCTGTTTGATTTGTCTTCATTTCTTCTTGACTTTTTTTCATTTCTTCTTGACTTTTCTTCATTTCTTCTAAATTGGTCTTCATTTCATTTTTAATGTCTTCTTTCATGGCTTCTTGGCTTGTCTGCATTTCTTTCTTTAGGTCTTCTTTCAGGGATTCTTGGCTTTTCTTCATGTCTACTTTAAGGGATTCTTGTTTTTCCATCATTTGTTTAATTAGTGCACTTAACTCCTCCATAACTACTTGCTGTCTTTGTCTTGTCTCAACTGGCATTCACTCTTCTTACCACTTCGGCTTCCTTGGGTATCCTCGTTCCGCTTCTGACACCAAATGTTCCAAAACACCTCGTATAAAAACACGTGTCTTCGTTTTTATACCTTTATTAACAATGGAACGTAACTATGGTTACGACAAAATCTACTCTTGTCAATGTCTCGAAGTTTACAACACAAAAGTCGAATTTATACTGACTGATCCAAGGTTTCCCGTCGCCCTTTTATAGTATGATGGATTAGTAAAGAATGATCTAGAATATTCGAGAAATATCGTGAAAATTCCATAGTACAGGATGGCATAAAAGTTCTTAATGGATAATTCGGGCATTTTCGGAAACCTTCGAAAGTGATGAAAGAACTTGGATAAATTAAGGTAAATTATTTAAATAAATTAACAAACTAAATTAAATGATCCTAACTCTCTAAAATTATATAACCTAAACACATTTTTGAAAGTCTGTAACAATACATTTGGTGGGGAGCTGCTCTGGAATAAGTTTCGGTTCTTATACAAAAATAATATACATTCCTGTATGAAAATTGCAGTCACAGTCAAAAGTCTGTTTTCCCTGAAATAACCTCTGCACGACTCTCTAAAATGCATCCCAAACATAAGCCTTATTACTCTTTTTGGCAGATAAACAATCTGTCTATGTCTCTGCAATTTCCATACAAGATTATGCAATATCGAATGTGACTTTCAAAATTTGCATGATAAATCACTCTTTTCGTTCGAACGAGTTTAATTTTTCTTTGACGTGCCCCACGTGATGCTCCCATGAAAGAATATCGTCTATTACCACACCCAAAAATTTTGTCTTTCCCATCATAGCCAGAGAATCATCTTTTAGTTCTATTTTAGTTGATTCATGTATTCTTGACCTATTTGTTTTAAAAACAATGACATTTGTTTTGCTACTATTCATAATAAGTTTGTTTTTGTAAACCAGTTGCCTGCCTGCAGCATTATACTTTTTGTTTTCATTTCAACATTCAGCATACTGCTGTCGTGCACCAAAATACTTGTATCATCTGCATAGTTTGTTAATTGACAGAAATTTTCATAACCTTTAGATATTTCTTTAATATTATTTAAATATATGGTAATTTTCTAGAAACCTGCGGCAACTCCGATTTTGACGAAATTTGGTATATCGGGGTTTTTTGAGGCGCTGATCACGAATCTAAAATAATTTTTTGGCGGAAACGTTTCGTTCTTAAGATTTTATATATAATAAGCATAGGTCCCAAGACACTGCCCTGCGGTACTCCAACCTGAATTGCGATTTTATCGGATAAATATTAGTGGTTTTCATTTCTTATTAATACCTGTTGTTTTCTTCCAGACAGGTAAGATCTAATTAATTCCAAGGGTGTTCCTCTTACTCCATAACAATTTAATTTTTCTAACAATATTTTAAAATTCAAAGTATCATAAGCCTTAGATAAATCTAGAAACAGCCCTAGAGGAACCTTTCCCTCTTCTAAAGAATTGACAATGTACTTTACAAATTGAAATACCGCAGTCACCGTAGACCTCCCGCTTATATATCCATGTTGGATAGAACTTAGCTGATTATTTAAAACAAAAAACTCCATTAAACGTCTAGAAATGATGGTTTCAAGCAATTTAGAAAACGAAGGCAATAAGCTAATGGGTCTATAATTATCAATTTTTGAATTATCTCCTTTTTTAAAAACTGGCACAACAAGTGCATTCTTGAGATCATCTGGAAAGATGCCAAATTTTAGGGAATTATTAAATATGTGACAAAGGGGTTGTGTAATTTGTGTTATGACATGTTTTAAAAGATTTGACGATATTTCATCATGTCCACTGCTTTGTTTGTTTTTAAGTTTATTAGCTATTTCCAGAATTTCCTCGTTGTCTGTTAGACGCATTTTTAGTGACTTTTCATTATACTCTATGTTTGAACTGAAAGGTATGTGCTGCAGATTGTCAAGCAAATCTGGAGCAGCATTTACAAAAAAATTATTAAACTTGTTTGCCACAGAATTTAAATCTCCTTTTACTTTAATTTGTGTTTTAGACATATTTTTACCTTTTATTTCATTCACAACGGCCCAGGTACTTTTTGTTTTATTATCGGAGTTTCTAATTTTGTTTGCAAAATGTCTTTTTTCTGCTCAATTAAAAGATTATTATATTCCCTTTTCTTTTCATTATATAAATTTTTATACCTGTCAGTTCTATTAAGGTTAGTATATCTATCACTTTTTAATACATATAGGATATCTAATTGATTTTTACATTCCCTGATCTCAGGATCACTTTGTCTATATTTAGGCTTGTTAAAGTTTTTTTGAGGAAGTTTTTTTAACGGAAAACATTCATTAAATTTATTTTGAAAGATGTTTATAAATGTGTTCCATTGATCATTTACTAAGTTAGTTTCTAAGGAATAGACTTGTTGCCAGTTTATTTCAGATAGTGCTCTTTTAAACTTCATTTTATTAAAATCACTGAAATTTCGTTTTTCAATAAACAAAGATTGTTCCTTTTTTGTAGTAAGAATAAGTTTCTGAGCAGTGTGATCTGAGATAAGAGAATGTAAAATTTCGGATTTCTTATTACCCTCAAAATTAGTTAATATATTATCAATACAACTTTTACTGGTTTTTGTAATACGTGTATAATCCGTTATAGTATGAACTACGTTAAAAGAATTAATAAGTGAGATAAGATCCAATGTGTTTCTGGCCTTAGACTTAAAATCTATGTTAAAATCTCCAGCTAAAATTAAAATGTACTTATCTGAACATAGATGTAGCAGTTCTTCCATTTTATCTAAAAAACTTTAAAGTCCCCATTGGGAGGTCGATACAGAGACACAAAAATAAAAGTTGTATTGCTTATTTTTATTTGACAGCCACAATAGTAAAAATGCCACGGCGTCATCAGTTTGAATTATTCCCCTTTTTTGCTCGCACACTATTTAAAGAACACGTTTAGACAGCAATTGTTGATGACATTATTTTTATTACGCTTGTGGCATTTTTACTATTGAATAGATCTTTACCTTTTTTTGTTATGATTTTGAATATTTTTAAAAAAAAAATGGTTAGGATTAAAATAACATTTAAATATGCAAATTTGTTTATTAAAAAAATAATCTTATGCATTAATGAAGAAAATTTAAGTTTTTACAAGAGTGCATACTTATTTTGAAATGTGATATATATATAGAAAGCTTAAGAACTGTCAAAACAGCAAAAAGGTATTATATAAATTGTTTTATAAAAAATATAAAAGTTTTTCTGTAAAAACAAATAACATATTTAAAAGCTATTTTTAATCCTAAACATCGTTTCTTTATAAAAATGTTTATTACTATGAAAAATAAAGGTACTTTCTTCCTGACAAAAATTGATATTTTTTGACATACCTCGTGTACCAATGCAAAAAATGTACATGTGATCATTGCATTTTGGGTTTTAGACTATGCAGAACATTTTATAAAAATAACTTTTTTTTCATAAAATTAATATTAAAAATGTTTTCCATATACTGCGAACTTAAGTAGACACGCTGTATATAAGTACTACTTTCTACTTATACTTAGATATTTTAAAAAATATGCAGATATTTCTGATAAAAACTACCTACGTAACTTCGTTATAAAATCAAAAGTGATAGCTAGGTACAATAGAGAAATAAAAAAGCTATTGTAGTAGCGATATTTTCCGAGACTTTGCTGTTGCCATTTCATTAATTACATCGCTAAAATTCATACCATGAAAAACTTTTTTTCCTAGAGAGAGGCACTAGTATGAGGTTATTGCCCAAATATCATTAGTACTGTGGCAACAGTTCAAAAGTTATAATTAAATTAAGTTTTTTTAAATCTAACTTTGATGGTCAATAATTCCCTAACGAAGCGCGATAGAACTTATTTTATATGACCTTACTTTTTCGAACACCCAGTATTTTGAAACTGATAATGTATGTACAGGTTATTTTAAATTTGATCCATTATGCATTTCTAGTGACAATAAGAGACCAGATTTTAAGCTGACTAATCGAAAAATGTTCACTATCTTTGCAATATTAAAGTTTTACTGATTAAAATGGATTTTTATTTTATTACTGCCTATTAAATCGTAGTTACTATAGCAAAAGTTAAATTTAAAACACCCTGTACATTGGTTTTTAAATGTTTATTAATATGTTAACAGACCAACTTAAACTTAACTTTTCTTTTCCCCTTTCGGGGTCATCCCACCCAGGTCCGACGATCGTCCCCCTAGGTGGTGCACTGCAGCCTGAAGGCTTATTGTATCTTGACCCCTACTCCTTCCCATTCACACGCCATTCATTCCATAACTTGGATGGTTGCTGCACGGTCCGTTCGTTCACCCCCGAGCAGAACACCGCGTGCCGTTGCCTAAAACCGACAACGCCGGTCACCCATCCAAGTTGATTAAGGCGCGCACTTCACTGCTTAACTCCGGAGATCGATGCTGCCGATACAACCGGAGCAGCCACAAGCGCGCCTTAAACTTAACTTGTTAAGTTGTACAAATATGTACCTTATTTAAAAAGTTATCTATATAGACTAGTGCTGAAGCCTTTAAAAGAGGTAAAAAGTGAAAAAAAAATTAGTAGGATGAAACCCATTGAAAAAGTTGGAAAATAGCACAAATATTAAAGAAAAAATAAATTACGGGCAATTTAAGGTCGGGAAGGAGTAGAGAGTAGGGTTTTAAGTGTAACATACGTGTTTTTTTTATTTCTGGCGAAAATATAGGTCCTATGGAAAAAGTTAAATGGCAAAGTTATAGGCAATAAAAAGATCTACAACTTAAAAACAAAATAAAAAATCAAAAACTAGGCTATTTCATTTTATCACATAAATTTTGAGATGATGTGAGGAAAGTGTTAATACAAAAGTTGTAGTTGTTTTTATTACCTAAAACTTTGCCATTTTGACTTGTAGTTTTGCCGAAAATCGAGAAAAACGCTTCTTCACCTCCTTTGCGACCTCAGATCGCCCGTAATTTATTTGAGGAGCAGACTTTCTATATGCATTTTGCCCATTTTTTGTAATTTTGCTAAATTAAGAAAAGCGGCTACTTGTTTGGCAATAAATTAACCGAAAATTTAATATACTCAAAAATAGATGAAAAATTATACACGTAGAATATCTCTATGCAAGAAATCTAGTATTGATTTTTTCCTAACATTTTTGAAAAAACTGTTGACAAACTGCATTTAGATTATCTGCACAAATAGGCATGAATGACTTTGTAGTTAGGATGTAAAAATTAAAAAAAAAAACTTAAGTGGCTATATTTGATAGATAATTTATTTTGAAAATAAAGAATAATAATTAATAATTTATGTCAAAATGTCACAGTCATCATCATCATTATAGCGTAACATGTCAGTTTCTTCGCTGTCGTCAGTTTCATTTTGGTTAACTTGATTGTCATTTGGCTCACCGCATTAGAGAGAATTGGCAACATGTGCTACGAGAAACAAATAACAAGTTTACGCCGCATGGACAAACTTCTTTTTATTTGTCTACCGCTAATGGACATACGGCATATAGAAAGTCCAAGACATTTTTATCATTTAATTGACATATTATAATTGTGGAGGTATATATATATATATATATATATATATATATATATATATATATATATATATATATATATATATATATATATATATATATCTAGTTTGTAATGCCAGTCTTTAGTTAAAAATTTAAAAAATGGACAAAGTACATATAGAAAGTTTGCTCCTCATTTTTCCTTTCATTCTTGTCATATTTTTTACCTTCGACAATTGGTTTTATCCTACTATATTTTTTTTTGTTTTAAAAGTTATCGCAGGCGGATTCTTAACCGCTGTCTCGAGACGTAACGTATCGAGTCGCTACTGGTCGCTACCGAATGGTGATTCCTAACTTATTTGAAACTCGATTCCGAGTCGATATCTCCCGAGTTTCATTACTAGGCACTATCCTTATTAAATAAGTCTTTATTCTATTAATTATCTACGTAAAAACAGATGGAAAAATAAGGCCGATAGGTTTCCAAAGCGATACCGAGAACTCGATACCGACCGAGAAGTTAAGAATCCGGGCCCTGGTCTAATAGTAAACTGTCATTTTTTGGAATTATGATAATAACTGTTATGCAATTTAAAATATTTATAATAAAAGTGTGTGTTGCTTTTTTGCTGTTGTTGCACTATTTTATAGAAAGCACTTTTTTGTAAAAGTTAGCATTAAAAAAATATTTTTTTCGGTAATTATTGTTTACTTATCGGACACCATGCCGAATTTGATGATTTTTGGTATTCGAGGTTTTTGGGGCACTTATTACGAATCTGAAAGAATTTTGAGTCGGCAACGTTTCATTGTCGAGATATTTATTATCAAAATTAAATAAGAAACTTACTGGAATTAACCATATTCCCCTTTCTTTTGCACACAATTCTTGAACTTTCTGATAAATTTGCACTTAATATTTCATTTCCACCTCTTCAAAACCAAATGTTTCTATTTATTTTACCCATTTTTTTCATAAAATTGCAGAGCTTCACTTTTAATCACAGTAGCCATGGCTACTGTGAGTGAAATGATTGAAGGTAAGGCTTTGTAGTTTTATGGAAAAAAGGAGGTAAAATAAGTAGAAAATGGGTTTTTAAGAGGTGGAAATTATGTTTGCAAAAAGAAGGGGAAATAAAGTAAAAATAAGGTAAATATGCTTTTACCTATTTGTTGCTGGATATACTGAGAATGTCTAGAAATCGTCCTACCAATAACTTAGGTCAGATTGTGGTCTGCGTTACAAAATCCCATCATGCCACGGATCATTAAAATAACGTAGTATCTGTATATTATTATCTATTTTCTTATGCAGACTTTCTTTATGACGTGTATTTCAAGTTGATAATAAAGCATGTATTGGGTTCTTAAAAATTATCAGAAGTTTTCTTATACCGGTATGAAAACCAAACCGTCGATCATAGTACGCTCCTAAAATTAACCACTGCAACGAGCGCGTCAATTTGAGCAGAATGAAATCAGGGGCTCCTGGCTTACGCCGCTTTCGTCATTCGTCAAACGGCGACGCGAACAACAAATATCCCACCTTGAATATTTCCTATGCTTTTAATTCTCTATGGTCGGCCAGTTCGTTTCCACACTTGTATATCCTCTATTCATGCCTCACTATACTATAACCTTAGTTTGTCACACTTTTTAAACAGTTTTTAATTTGTTAGTAAAAATTTGTTGATTAAAAGTTCGTATACAAAGTGTATATATACTTAGTTAAATTCAAAAATACGTTAATATATATTTTGTGATACTTGTAAATCATTAATAAAAGTATGTAATATAAACATATTAGTAAAAATATACATTTTTTCTTAATCCTAAATGCTATACTTATTACTTTCAGTCTCATATATTATGAAATTGCCTTTCGCCAGTCCGGAATTGCCCTAAAAATAACATCAAGGTAATAATTATACTTAAAAGAAAACTGAAAAACACGCTTTTAAAGCATATCGAACTAAAATACTAGTATTATTGTAAAAAACGCCGTGCGCTCGATATACGAAAAATATGGCACAATGCGCCCAAGGTTGATAGAGACAAGGTGGCCCAACTTTGCTATGACAGTAAACAGCTGATATTGTGACGTCATGGGAGTCCTTTTTTAGCCAATTTAAAATTAAAAATATTCTTTATACAATGGTTAAAGTCTTTTTGATCCACTATTTACTCACAAATATAAACACGATTAACACGATTTTTACAAAACAATAAAGAAAAAACGACATTTTTTTGAAAAGGATACCCTTGACGTCACATCTATCTGCTGTCAAATGAAAAGTTAGGTCACCTTGTCTCTATCAACATTGCAATGCGCCTACGCTTTTTTACACTAATATAATACTAGTGTACATTCATTATTTAAAATAAAGCTCACCGTTTAGGCACCAATAGATATCAAAGTTTTCATCAATTTCAATCAAATTACCTATATGTATACAGGGTGTCCAGTAACTCAACCGACAAACTTTACGGGGCGATTCTACAACAGAAAATAAGAAAAAAAACTTCATATAAACATATGTCCTAAACGTCTTAGTTTTTGAACTACGGTGTGTTAAATATTTTAAAAAAGAACTTTGAGTTAGTTGAGTTACTGGACACCCTGTATGTATGTAGGTAGTTTTATTGAAATTGATAAAAACTTTGATGTCTATTGGTACGTAAACGGTGAGGTTTATCGACTTTAATAAGGAGTACCTTATTTTTTAAGTTTTTAATTGTCTATAAAATGGCGCCCCCAGTTTTGCGATATCTGTCAAAATAAAAAAGTTATGATGTAAATACATTTTAAGTTTTAGGTAAAGTGCCCTCTGGCGGTATTTAAAAAAGTACTTTTGTCTTAAAATTTTAGAATCTGCAATGCTCGATTTGTGTGCCAAATATCAACTGGATTGGTTAAAAAATAAATGCAATATTTTGTTAAGTAGAATCACCCCCTTAAGTTTCGTAATCGATTTTTAAATCACCCTGTATAAATTAAACCTATTTTGATTAAAACACTTTTAAAAATTCATAAATAGAAATCGCGCAGTAAAAATGGGGTATTGTAAAAATTGTGTTTAATTAAAAATTGCGTTTTAATTTGGAGCACCTCACATACAAGTAAAGCTGATAAAAGCGTGTTAAAAAAAAGGTAAAATAAAGGTTTCATTAAATAACGAGAATAAAAACATAATTTACTTACAATTTTGGTGCAGCAAAGAGGGGAACGGGCCTACCCATAGGCTCCCTCATAGCCCTGACCTTTTGAGCCCACTGCACGGTAGGTTTCATCAGTCGTTTGGGGTCTCTGGAAACTACAGGTCCTGACTGTACCCTCTTACAGGGTTCTTCAGTGGATTTTTTGTGTATTTGTCGCATTTTTAAAATGTAAAGTTCGTCCATAGATTGAAATTGTTTTATTAATTTGTTTGCTAAACCAGCTCTAAAACGTATACTCAGGGTGTTAAAAAGTACGCTGACAAACTTTAGGAGACGATTCTCATTATACAGGGTGTTGGTTTTTCATAAATATCTCTTACACATTTTTTATGTGATTTGGCTATAGTACTAAGGGGCTAATTTAGCCCTAACTTGATAAGACCTAATTAAGTCCAGTAGAGTCCTGAGCGGCATCAGAACGGATATTCCTGACAAAATGATTTACATTATTATTCATACCTAATACTACATACGTAGTTTTATGAATTTTTATTCTTCTTTGAATTAAACAAGTAAAGCCATACTGTTTTAAGTCTCTGTGTTTTTGTGTAGCCCAGGGGATGCAATATGACGATTTGTTTTTCTCGAGAACTAAGAATAAAGATATGAAAAGAACAATCAAAAGACAAGAAAACTGTATGGTAATTGTTTACTTATCGGACACCATGCCGATTTTGATGTTTCTTGGCTTATGTGGGTTTTTTGGGATGCTTATTACGAATCTAAAAGAATTTTAAGTCAGCAACGTTTTGTTTTTGAGATATCCTTCATCAAACTTGAAAAGCAATTTCGTCTTATTTTCACTTTTTCTCTTCTTTTTGCAAACAAATCCTAATTTAAAGCTAAGTTGGCACACAATGTTTAATTTCCACCTCTTAAACACAAATTTTTAAAATTTATTTAACCAATTTTTTCCAAAAATTGCAACGCTTCACTTTCAATCGCTTTAGCCATGACGGCGCATTGGCTACTGCGATTAAAATGATTAAAGAGCAGGTTTTATGATGAATATGTCGAGAACAAAACGTTGCCGGCTGAAAATTATTTCAGATTCGTAAGCACATACATTTAAATCGGCTTGGTGTTCGATAAGTAAACAATTACCAACCGTATTATTTCTTGCAATTTAAAAAATAATTTAAAATGCACAAAAGCCAGTGGCGTACAATGTTTTGTTAAAAATAGTTCGTTTAGGTGAGGTTCGGGGACGGCACTGGCCTTAATAAAGATCAAGTTTTGGCTGAATTATCCCCTAATAGCCCAATTAACTTATACTTTCAGCTCGGAAGCTTACGGAATAAGCTGAATATCTGTACATATCTTTATTTTGGTACAAAAAATATTCTCCTAAAAATCCCCTATGATATCGTGTAGGGAACTCAAAATATGACAGGTCAAATGTCAAAAAAATCAATTTTTGCGAATATCTTGTTACCTTTACTTTTAATTGCATTTATATTTATAATAAAAGTTGTACAACACAAAATTCTTTACAAATTTGATTCTAAGCATTTTTTTGTCATACCAACGGATCCGATAATAGGGGACGCAGTGTGTAAGTACATGCCTTAGCACGCAATCAATCGTGATATTTAGCAAATACTTAAGTAAAAAGATGACATATTAGACTAAAAATTACGATTGATTTGTACGTACACAAAAGATACGTGTGATTTTCACAAACCCCCTTCCCCCAACGTGAGATTTTCCTCGACCCCCTCCCCCTAAAATTTCTCGCGTAATTTATGGACGTCCGCTTACTCTTTTATCATTTATTCATTACCTTCTTTTCTTCTCCATCTCGTCAAGCATTATTTGTTGCTGCTTTTTTGTCTGCTCCAATATTTCTTTTGATTCTCGCCATTCATTTACTATATTTTTATTTCTATTTGCTTCTGTCTTCCTAATCTTTCCTTTTCTATTTTGTCTAGTATTCGCTGCTGCTCAAATTCTTTTCTCTGAGTAATTTTTCTTCTTTTTCTATCTAAACGCATAAAAATAACATTTCCTTAAATTCCATTTTTTTCACGACCAAAACCATAGTCCCTAGGGGTTCCTTTTGACGAGTCTACCACAAATACTTATACCGCTGCCTATGGAAGTGGCGTTTAACCCAGCCTGTCAATGTCAAATGTTTCGGGAGTCAAGTGGGTGAACGCGTCACTTTTTTGTCGGACAAGTGTACCACAATTTTTTACCTGCAATTTTTAAAGATTTTGCCAAAATTGGTAAGGGTTACAGTCATAAAACCATAATTAAGGCTTAAACAAATGTTTCCGGTATCGGACTAGGCGATTCTTGTCACAATGTTAAAAAATGGCATGTAAAACATTGTGGTAAACTTGTCCGATAAAAAAAGACTCCTTCGCCCAGCCCGACACCCGAAAAATTTGACATTGACTGGCTGGGTTAAAGCGCCGCTTCCATATATGACGGTATAAATATTCGTGGTAGACTGGTCAAAAGGAACCTCCTAAAAGCATTTTAAAAGTGTTCTTATCATAAGTCCACCACCACTGGACCAGGGACTATAAATAATCTCTTTTTAGTCAAAACTGTTAAAAGTTTTGTTTTGTATTTTAAAAATAAATGAAAAGATAGAAGGCAATATATACCTTCCATTGCATTAATTTTTCTCTTAATATGGTTCCATGTTCTTTGTTACTTATTTTATTTTCGCCATTTTCATTTTCTTTTAGGTTTTTACTTGTAATTTTAGTGTTTTTATTTTGTTTCCATTTATGAATAGCTTCTTTCTTTTTTGACTGTAAATTAAGATATTTTTTGTACCATTCTTCGTGAGCTTTTATTTCTTCAATGGTTATATCTAAAAATATACGTGTTTTTATTATTAAAAAAATATGCATTTATTTAAGTTTATTCAATTTAAATTCATACTTTGAATACTATATAAGAGGGGTTTCAAACTTATTTGGACTGTGATGCCCTTGGAAGCTTCCAAATGTCTTACAACGCCCTTGAAGTGCCGAGAAGTCAGGGGCACAACAGAAACAAAATTGATGGCAAAAAAATGGCCTTCCTCTTTTTGTCACATCACCACGCGAAAAACAAAGATCTTTTCCTTTACCTTTCTTTGTCGCTTCAACACGCTACGCCCCTGAGACGATAGATCCGACGCACAGTTTGGGAAGCCCTGCTATACACACGTAAGTCAATTCAAAAAATTCATAGGCAATGCGTAATATGAAGATGGTCTAACGCTTGTAGAACACTAGCAGGTAAGGATTAGACAAGGAATGCTGGCATGTAAATACGCTGACGCATTGGTCCGCTTTGTTATTGCTTAACTTGCCTATAGCTGTGTTTACAGTTTGATAGTTTTCTTGCATGCAATCTTTTCTTGCTGCAATTTTTCGATCTGCTCACGCGCATTTTTCTCTTTTTAAAAATTGCTGCAAAGTGTGCGTGTGTAGATCGAAAAATTGCAGCAAGAAAACTTTCATGCAAGAAATCTTTCAAACTGTAAAAACTGCTTATGAACCTTTTAAAGTGAATGAATAAGTATGGGAATAAAAGACGGATATGTACTTACCCGGTAATGTGTCATGTAAGTGAAATGCCACATCCTCAATTTTTTATATTTCGTGCGAAATTTTAAAAATAAGAGGTGATCGTCTTTTCTCCAACCATTTTCGTGTCCGCCGCTTTGGTGTAAAAAGTCAAAAAATTGTTTTACTTCCTAAAAATAGTAACATATACAGGGTGTCCAATAACCAAACCAAGAAACTTTAAGGGGTGATTCTACAACTAAAATTAAGAAAAAGCTTCATATGAACATATGTACGTCTTATATATATTTTGAACTGGGCACAGGGTGTTAGAAATTAAAAAATATAGAAACTTTTTTTATAATACCTTTTATACCAGTTTAGAGTTTTTAAAAATTTGGTAGACGTCTCCTATGCATCAAGAATAAAATTAATTTTTACCTCTGTGACGTCCATAAGGGATTCAAGGTAAATATATTTTAGGAACAAAATAGTACGCCACTGCATTTTTCAAAAAAAAAAAAGAACTTTTTAATTCCCGTTTAGTTTGGAACAAATTTAATCTCTTGACCATTTTTATTTAATGCACGGTTTTCGCGTAAATAAATATAAACCATTTCTTGTCATGGTCAAATATAATAAAACTAAGTTATAAAATGTGCGTGTCGATAAAACTTGAAAAGGAGTCCCGATACGATAAAGGGACTTATATAGTGTGATAGCCCTTTATCCCCTCTCGAACAAGAAAGTCCCCGTTTTACACTAAAGGGCGTATTTTTAAAGATATAAGGACTCTTCCAACCCTTCAACTTGGAAATTAAGTGTAGTGGCGCCATCTGTTGTCGAGTATTTGAACTTCATTCAGAACAACGGTTATTTGGGTCTCATCAACTCCCGAGCGAAGCCAGGAATCATAGCTAGTTAAATAATAAAAAAGGTAATTTTTAGTGTTGAATAAGATATTACCAATTTGTTTTAAAAAAATATTTACGCCCTTCATGGACGACACTGTCGAATTTTTTTTTCTTGTATTCCGAAAAATGTTTTCTAATTCATAGGAGACGTCACCCAAATGTTTTAAAAATATCTGATTTAGTACAAAAGTTATTATAAAAAAAAAACATTTTTTTAATATTTAGCACCCCGTAGTTCAAAAAGTAAGAGGAGGTTCAGGACATAATTTGTTCCTTTGAAGTTTTTTCCTTATTTTTATTCTAGAATCACTCCTTAAAGTTTGTCGGTTGAGTTACTGGACACCCTGTATATACAGGGTGGAAAATATTTGATTGTCCAGTATTGTATATTGGGCACGAACGTACTAAAATATCTTGGGTCGTTTTAAATGATCTATTTAGTGTTGCCAGAATACTTTTGCTTTCCAAAATATCAGGAAAACGACTTTTCTAATTTTTTTTCCGATTATAGCAATAATATTAATTTTTGCCCTCTTATAAATGATGTTTTAAAGAAATTTTACAAACAGTTTTAGCTTACTTTGCATTGTCCAGTATTTTTACTTTTTATTTTAGCTGGAACGAGCTCATAATTCATGTTAATATTAAGGTTTTCGCTCCATTCTGCCACTTTTCCATTGTAATAAAGATTTAATTCGTCATTTAGGTCATCCTCGATTTTTGTTAGCTTTTTAAGTTCATTTTTTGAGGCTATTTTAGTATTAAATATATTTTCTTGAATTTCTACCATTTCCTCCCTAAGTTTGTTAAAATCTAAAAAAATATTACCAAAAAATATAAAAAAAAAAAAATACAGACGATCTATAAGTACCTTTAATTTCACCTAATTTATTATTTTTAAGTAAGTTTAGTTTCGAGTGTAACGATTTTGCTATATTTTGAATATCTTTTTGTAGAATACATTTTTCTGGAGCCCTGCAATAGAAAAACGTATGATTATTATTTTTGGAAAGCTGGTTTCACACTTATCAAACTTGTTTTCAAATAAGTTTGATTAAATATTTGATACAATTTGTTTGAAGTCAGAAGTGTAAAATATGAAATTATTTGAAAAACTTCTTTTAAGCAAATATCAGGGTAAAAACCACACACCGCACCAATTACGATAAAATAGAGGTAAGTAGTTGCCCTAGTTGCCCACTAACAATTTTTAATTCATTGGATTGGTAGTTTTGAAGTTTTGCATCAAATATTTGACGAAAAATATGACGTGCTCTAATCCTTCAAACAAATTTGACAAGGCGAATTTCTTTGATATCCAATTTTCTGTTTTACCTTATCAAATTTATTCAAGGTAAACTTGGTCCAACTTATTTGACAACAAGTTTGATAAGTGTAAAACCAGCAGAACAGCAGAAGGTTTCTTTTATTTAAATAAGATTTATTATTACACACCTTGACTTCTCTGTATCTTGATCAAGCTCAAAAATTTCTGCACTGAGGTAATGATTTTCTTCAAATCTCTCCAAAATATTTCTTATTCCTTTTTCTAATGTAATTTCAATGCATTTTAATTTGTTTAATTCTGAATTACTTATAACATTCATTATGAACTCATAAATTTACGTAGAATTCTTTTTCTAATATTGATCAAACTTTTCAATAAGTTTCGTTACGTAATGGTTGTCATATGTCAGTTATGGTGCAGGTGCCAGGATATACATATTTAAGGAAAAGGCGCAAAAAATTTAAAGAAATGATTATTTGGTTGCCTGCTTTAACGGAACCGGAACTACCAATAAAAAAACCCCAGACATGCGCCATTTTGAGTGACGCGATTGAAAACCCAGCGCCATTTTGTTTTTAAGTTCACATCACGTCGTAAGCGTGCTTCCACTAAAATTGAAATTTTAAACCTTATTTAAAAAAAAATAGTGCAAATTCTATAAAAATGGTTTCATCAAGGCATAGAGACCGTTCCAGAGATCGAGATAGGGACAGGGATCGTGATAGAGACAGAAGACATCGTTCTAGAGATCGAGACCGGGACCGCGATCGAGATCGTGATAGGGACCGTGATCGTGATCGTGATAGGCATAGGGATAGAGATCGTGGCAGGTTTGTATTATTTATTTAATGGTCGTTATATAATTAAAGCTTTTATTCACAATTTTAAGTATGTACTTGATAGTTAAGAATCCTGAAAATACCATGTTTCTTTTCACTAACCTAGGTCTCGAGATCGTTATCGGGACCGTAGTCGTAGTAGAAGTCCGTCTAGAAAACGGGAAAGGACTCCAGAAGAGCCAGACGGTGATAAAATGATTGCGGACACGTTGGCTACTTTGGCTGCATCAAGAAACTTTGCAAATTTGCTACAGCAGTCCCAAGGGGAAAATTCTAATCATTCTACTGGTAAGAACTAACCCTTAGGGATGATGTTTTAAATAATAAAAACACAGCGTTAAAGGTTCTTAAAAATTACAATACCAAAATTGCTAAACAATATTTTTGGTAATTTTCTAGAAACCTGCGGCAACTCCGATTTTAACGAAATTTGGTATACGGGGGCTTTTGGGGCGCTGATCCGAAATCTGAGATTTGTTTGGCGGAAACGTTTTGTTTTGGAGATATTTATCATCAAAGTTCAAATTTGAACTAAGCTAATTTTACTATGTTCCCCCTTCTTTATGCACACAATTATTGATTTAAAGCTAAAGTGTCACACAATATTTGATTGTCACCTTTTAAAACCCCGTTTTTCTACGTTTTTACATTATCTTTGCATTAAATTGCATAGCTTTTCTTTGATAATGCGGCAACCATACATACATATAGGGCTTCATGGCACACTGGGATTGAAATGATTCAAAGTATAGCTATGCAATTTAATGCAAAAATAATGTAAAATACGTAAAAAAAAGGTTTTAAAAGGTGAAAATCAAATATTGTGTGCCACTTTGGCTTTAAATTAAGAATTGTGTGCAAAAGAAGGGGAAATATTGTAATAATAGGTTTAGTTTAAATTTCAAGTCTGATGATGAATATCTTAAGAACGAAACGTTTCCGCCAAAAAATTCTTCCAGATTCATGATCAGCGCCCCAAAAACCCCCGTATACCAAATTTCATCAAAATCGGAGTTGCCGCAGGGTTCTAGAAAATTACCATATTTTTGTATAATAATGACAAAATTTCAAAAAATAATAGAAATTTTGGGTCTCTATCATTTTAGGTTAATCTAAAGGAGTGGGTTTTTTATAGAAAAAAAGGTATTTCTAGAGAGTTAATGACAAAATCTGTTAATTAAGGTACGGAAAACCATTTTTTTGCTTTTTTATATATATTTTTTCAATAACATTCTTTCGGGACTGGGGAGTGAAATGGTAAAAAAATAAAATTAATTATATGTATAATATAGGTATGTACATTTTAATTATACAGATAATTAAAAAAAAAAGATTTAACTAACCAGAACTAACCATGACCACCCCATTTATACTGTCTTTGGTTTTCGGTGTTTTGTTACTTGATATTGCTTGAATATTTTCTACCGAAGACAGAGTACACGTGGGCGGACATGGTTAGTTCTGGTTAGTTAAATCTTTTTTTTTTCAATTTTCAAATTAAACCTGAGACTAATACACACTTTATAAATCCAATGAATTAAAAAAATAATAATAATAAATTGACCGTGCAGGAGTTACTTCCATACAAATCTAACATTTTTAGGTTATGAATTTTAAGTTTTTTGTTTTTACATTTAAAATGTAAAATAACCTAGAAAACAAAACATCTTCATTTCTATTATACATTAATTTTCAAGTGTTCTGCCTCTTTTACCTAGTTTCTGCCCAGGACCCCATTTTACTCGCCGGTCCAAAAAAAAAAAGTAATTGAAAAAAAAAATAAATAGCCAAAAACAAGGTTTTTCCTCACCTAAATTGATAGATTTTGACCTTATCTGTCTAGAAATACCCTTTTTTTTCACCAAAAAACAATTCTTTAGATGTACCCAAAGTGATAGAGGCCCGAAATTTTGGTTTCAAAGAAAGTCATTAAAAAAAATCAATAAGGTAACTTGTTAAATGACTATGTAACTAAAGCCTGAAAATGCACTCTCTATAAGTTGTAACAATATACAGATTTGTAAAACAATAATGTAATCAAAAACTTTCACAGAATATTAGTAGAAAGAATCCAGCTTCAAATAAGGCAGAAAAACGGTGACAGTCAAGATATAACAGGATGGATGGCAACCCTATGCATGATCAATGCCTTTATAAGGGTTAGGTGTTATGACAGATCAAATCTTTAAAATTCAAAGACATTAAAAATATTTAGTAATTACAAAAAATTATTTTATTATGTTATATTTTGCAATTTTTGATAAACTTGTTAACTACAGATTCCTTATGCCAAAATATAGGGATATAACCAAACATACCTAGGTTTAAAAGTTAAAATTAAGGAAGATACAGGGTGTTAAAGTCAAAAAATATATATGTAATTTGTTTTAATACACTACTCAAAAAATTATCGCATATGCTTGATTTTATCCATAAGCTTCAATACAAAAATGCTTTGATTTAAATGGCCATATCTCTTTTAATAATTAAGTTATTAAGACAATTAAAAAAAAGAAAATGTTAAGAAAACGTGAAGCTATAACTTTATATTAACCGTTGTTTTTTACTTTTATCCTACGGGGTGAAAAAAAAAAATTTGAAAAAATGAATAATTTTAATCGCCCTATATAATGTGCTGTTGAAAGGGAGAAATCTCATTTGTTAATAATTTATACCCTTACCCATTTCTGGTATTTTATAATCACAAATTTGACTACTCCCTTTCAATAGCACATCATACAGGGCGATTCAAAATTAATCGAGCATATGCGATAATTCTTTTGAGTAGTGTAGTTTTTGATATGTTTTGAATATTGTAATAAAACTCGGTATTTATGGATTTTTTGACATTAAAAATGTCAAGTTTTGTATGTTAACTAGATGGCGCCACCTACACTAGGTTCTTTAAAACTCTCTAAAGTTACACTGTTTGAAATCAGAATTACGGGCACGTGTAGGAAGCCTTGTCATAAGCCCGCTTATATAGATTCCGTAGCTGTTAATGCAATGCGCGACAATAAATCTAGGGTTCACCCGATACCGATATCAGTATCGGTATATCGGCAATCATCGCCGATTTCGGTTTCGGCCTATATAGAAAGTGCAATATCGGCCTATATCGATATCGGCCAAAATCAGTAATAAGGTACCTGAGCATATAAAGCCCGGGGTTTAATAAGGCCCAGATTTAAGAACTCGCGGTAAAATATATGGGTTCAGGTTTAAACGTCACCCATACATGCATAAGACCAATAAATATCATGGGAAGTAAACGGAGGCACTACGCGCTGCCTTTTTTTTAGTAGTGAAGAAGGATAATAATAGGTAATAAGGATTTATAATTACTGCCAGAAGAAAACTATATCTATTCGGATTTTATTTTTGTTAAGAAATAAGAAATGATATTTTTTTTGTGAATTTTTGTTATCGTTGTTCAAAACTTCGTCTTTTTGGAAGGAAAAAAGTTATTTTGTTGTAAATTGGTGTTTTTTTTTTTAATTGTGTCCAACGGCTAATAAGGCCCACTAGAGTAGGTCATAGCTTATAAATGTCAATAAAAGACCTCTGTGCTGCTTGGGTATCTACAGAACATATTAAGACCAGTGGCTTAAAAAAGTGTAAAAAGCAAAGGAATATAAGTCTTACTTTTAAGAGCTATGTATTTCCAACTTGGAACAATGCTTTAATAAAAAATGAGCCTAGGAGAAAGGCAACTCATTATAACTAATAAAGCAAAGATTTATTAGGATAACAAATATTCAAAGTTTCTTTAATTATTTTCTTAAAAACAAAAAAATATATATATTTTGGGGCCTTATTTCACTATGGTGGTTTAATAAGGCCCATGAACAAGGAATTTTAAATATTATTTATAGTTGTTTCCATATTTATTTTTGTAATTTTATTTTTAAAATAAATAAGCAATGTTATTATGTAACAAAATTAACGATTCTGCCCTTTCTGGGGTAGACAATTTCTAGAACTTTCATATAAAGAAAAAACTTGTCCACTAATTACGCTACTTGGTGGTGGTGCCAAGTATATAATTGCACGTTCTTTTTTCTTTTCTTTTAGTGTATTTTGCTTAAACCGAATTTAATGGTAACGGTACATTTTTATTGACTTTATTTTCGAAATTAAATCAGTCTTATATGATCTTGGTTTATTTTTATAGCAAAATATCAATAATAAAAACAGTCTGCCGATATATCGGCCGATATCGGCCATGCTAATATTGGTAATGGCCAAAAAAATCATATAGGTCGATCCCTAAATAAATCGTTCGTAGATTCAGCCATTTGAACTGGACTTTATTATTGCGGTAGCTGGGTAGCTATTATATTCTAGATTGTCAATATAAATAAAAAAACTTTGAATCCCTCTATCTTCCATATTATCAACTTTCATATTTCCTGCATTCTGTTTAAAGAAATTAGGTATAAAGTAATTGGCATTAAATAAGAGAAATTATAATAACTTAACAAAATACCTCCTCTCGTTTTTATTAGAAAAAAAAAACCTTTATCATACTTCGCCGCTTTGTCTACCGGCGGAATAAAATTTTGTTTTAATAGTTTTGTGTGTAATAGTCAACGTGGACTTGATAAGTTTGTTAAAAATGTTTAGTAAGCCGCGAACCAATTAAAAACGGCTTGTGCCAAGGTTCAGCCAACAGCCGCAAATTGCAAAATTAGTTGTGTATGTGCCTATAATAGGCCGTCGTTTTTGCGCTGATAGTAAATTAAGGGCGCGGTATGATAAAGAGTTTTTTCTAATAAAAACGAGTGGCGGTATTATGTGTGAGTTTTTATAATTTCTCTTATTTGATTCCAAAACTATAGTTTTTACAGCACTTTATTGTTTTTTTTACATTTGAATAAAGTATGCAGTAATGATAAGTCAGGGTTAAAAGTAGATTTTTTGTTTTTAATTTTCATTACAAAAATTATCTTTATTTGTTTGGGGTTTTGGCAATGTTGCAGGTTGCAATTGATTGTAACTGGCCATTGTGTTAGTTGCAGAAAACTGCAGCCAGTGCATCTTTTTTCGCGTAAGCGCACTGCTGCATACTTTAACATTAAATTAAGCTCGAGTTGTTTACCT
Organism: Listronotus bonariensis; assembly: GCA_014170235.1. Taxonomy (NCBI): domain Eukaryota; kingdom Metazoa; phylum Arthropoda; class Insecta; order Coleoptera; family Curculionidae; genus Listronotus; species Listronotus bonariensis. The sequence continues at coordinate 90,123 of JACEGR010000487.1, read as the reverse complement.
TTGCAGTAATGGGCTTATGGAAACCGGGTGCAGTGGTGCAGTTTTCGACAATGTCGCATAATCAAATCTATGAGACCGGCAACCTTGCCCTCAAAGAACAAGACAACTTTAGGGCCTCACTCGGGTGATGATGATGGTGAGTGTTCATTTGGGTCGAAGAAGTTGTAAGTTTATATGTTTCATTGGGTTCTGTTTTGGTGACCATTTATTTTAAATTATATTTTTATTTATTTATTTTTTTTTCAATAGAAGAAGATTGTCATTACCGTACTAAAAACATAATGATTATAAAACCAAAAACGGGAAAAAATCGTAAGATACTATATATTGAAAAAAAATACTTGCATGTCCAAAGTAGTTACTATGCGCATCTATTTGCGTGCGCAAAGTTGAACTTAGCGCACACAATATCACGTTCGAAAATGTAATTGGTTGTTAGGCCACAACAAATAAATGACAAATACCATTTGACATTGAGAAATATTATAATAAAAATAAAAATATATTTTTACTTTTTTAATGATGATACTTTTCCAAGACACCTCTAGAAAAAGTTTCTAACACTTACGCAAACTGTCTTTCCACACTTACTTATGCAAACTCCGCTTCGCGTCGTTCGTCTAACTCCTTTTGTATGCTGGAAAGTGTCACTTTGAGCATTTGTTAGAAAAATATCTATTATGCATGCCCCTGAAAACTGGCTAACTAATTTTATCAATGGCCTAACACGGGAAGTTTTTTCTTCTGCAAATTAATTAGAGCCAAACAATGAGAAATAAACAGGGTTTTAATTGGGGGTTTTCTCATATTTTCAAAACAATTTTGTGTAGTTTTCCTTGTAATTTGATATTTTTTTGAAGTAAAATGAAAGATATATATATATAAAATTAACACATCATCATACAACACTTTTATTAATAATGGTCACCCAAGTAGCTATAAGGTGTTTTCAAAACTGGTGATGCAAATGTTGGGATATGCTTTTTTCACTACCGTGCACTGTGTTTGTTTTTATTCATTTTAACTTAGAATACTAGTACTGATAGTTGCACAATTCGTTTCACCAAATGGTAATTAATTGGATCATTAAATATGTGATTATCTAAGGATTCAGCAACATTGGAAGATAAAATTTTGAAAATGTATTAGTTTTTCATTTCGGCCTCTGTTTAATTTACCAGTGTTTTTCCTTTTTCTAAAAAAATATAAAGTGTGGTGTTGCTGTTACATATTTTTTGGTTCCATAGGTTAACCATCTTAAATTTTTCACACAACTCGCCATTGTAAAAGAATTAATAAGCACCATTTAAACATTGTCAATTATGGTACTAAATCAGCAATTTTAATTATTTTGATAAAAGCCGTTTTACACATCTGAAAATTAATTTGTTATTAAATTTTTTTAAACAAAAATGTTAATCAAGTTCTTTATTTTTATCTAGTAAATTAAAATATGTCCCAGAATTCACTTAGATCAATTTTTGAGATTGGTTGGGAATAAAAATTGACAAATTGTGCCCAGTATACCTCTTTAAACAGTGATAATTAAATATACGCTGATCTTTTATTGATATATTTTACCGGATGACTATGGTTAGTTTAAAAGATATTTGTAGAGAAATAGTTACATGCTCACTTTCCCTTAACCTCAGATTTATGGCATCCAGTTGATTTCTTTACTTTTAAGTGTCGTTTTGACATCTTACCTGCAATGATAAATAAATATAAGTATTTATACAGGATATGAGTAATTTTGCAATTCAATTGACTTTAAGAAATTAATTATTATTCCTTGTTGTATTTTTATTATTTGATGTTCAAATGTTAAACGTCATTTTTGTGATAGGTTTTATTTAAAGTTCTGTATGTGCAAAACGGCTCTAACATTGGATACTCTGGACTTTTAAAAATGTCTGGGAATATACATCTTAATAACTATTTATTTATAGGAAGCCAAGATTCCGATTCGGCTGAAGCAAGGAGGCGAAGAAAGCGCTCACGTTGGGGAGGAAATGAACACGAAAAGATATTTATTCCCGGAATGCCGACAATTTTGCCTCCCAACTTAAATAAGGACCAGGAACAAGCCTATCTGTGTAAGTACCTCTTTTTTTCCTTTTATGTTAAAATTAGTTTAGAAGTTTTTTAAATAAACATTTATATGTTTAGACTATTATAGGCTATAATTTATGTTTCTATGAATATCTTCTGATTTTTACTTTAATAATATTTTATATAGTTACAAATTTATAGTCTATGACAGTAACGTATTTTTGATTTGTATTTTTCCATTTGTAGGTAAGTGTTTCCATTAAGCAATCATAAACTCATATAATCTTTTCAGCATTTTTAGTGACCTAAAGCTGTTAATTAATTTATTTTTATTTGTAAGTACTACAATAAAGTTTGTTTTATTATTGATAATACATGATATTTTCTAACCTTTTTCGATTCTATTTACCAACAGAACAGATCCAAGAATAAAAAAACAATGTAGGAATACTTATATAAATTTAATTTTTGTATAATGTCCATTTAAAAAAATAAGAGTACTTTGTTCTCTTGGGTCATTTTTCATATTTTAAGTAATAAATTGCCCTGTATATTACCGATTGGGCTAAGATTGTTTATTAGTTTTGAATCATGCGAACAGTTTTCTCAAAATGAAGTTTTGAAATTTCAGAAGTTTTAGTTCATTTGCTATTTGGAACGCCTGCCCTGGGTCACACTGTATATTATTCCTTTGTACGGCTTACCGAATGAAAACTATTTTTTATCTTATATGGTTTGTAAATATGTGTATATGGTTTGTAAAATAAATAATAAATCTACTCCAAAAAGTAATAAACATATTTTAAAAATCCTTAACTTTGACAAATAACCTTCTGTGACCTGTGGCAGCCAGGATTTTTAAGGTGAAATTATCCTTATAGTATTGTGCAGTTTTTAAACAATTGCATCAGAACCACAGCAATTTCTCTGTGGAAAAGATACATGAAGTGGCCATATTCGTTTTTAAAAAAGTACAGGGAAGTTCAAAAATAATGCCCTGTTTACTTTAAAATGAATAACCCTGTACCAAAAAATTGTAATAATTTCTTAAAGTATAAAATTTTAAAGTTTCCTGTGGCTTTATTTATAAAATTGGTAAGAAAAAAAAGTGATATATTAGTAGAGTCATGTAAAATAAAAAGTGAAATTGAAATTGTACAAGGTGATTTAAAATTTTAAAAATATAATTTTTTAAATTTATTGTAGTTTTGAGCATAATTTTTAGGCAACCCAATGGTGATACCTGTGCTTATTTACTATATTTGATAAAAAACAATTTTTATCTGGTAAACATATGGGTGCAGGTCGCTTCCTATTCTGATCCTAGACTAATACAGTTTACTTATTTACATATTTAATTATTTAAACAATATATTTGTCTAATTTCTAACCGATTTTATTCTAGATAAAAAATGAATTCAAATCTTTAATAATAAAAAAGAATAGTAGTTTTGCAACTATTTATTTAAAACCATTCTTTTGCAGATACACTACTACAGACCAATGCTTGTTGCTTAAATTATACTTTTTGTTATTTATCTCGTAATATGATTTTTCTAACGAAGGGGCACGTGCCCTCGCTAACCCGTTTCATTTCAGTGCAACTCCAGATCGAAGAAGTCAGCCGAAAACTGCGATCCGGGGACCTGGGGATACCGGCCAATCCTGAAGAAAGGTTTGTCATACTTCAACTTAGTCCTCTTCTGGGGACAAAGAGTAACTCGTAAAGAAGTTGCTCTAGCACATGGTGGTGGTACATCGCCAAAATGGTGTCCATCCTTTTTAGGGACGACGGAATCGTCGGTGAAGATATCAAGAATCTAAAATTGTGGTTTGACAACACAAGTTTATTTTTGATAATAATCCCACACTTTAATTTGATTCCTTCTTTTTTTTGTTGAGTTTTTGGGTAATTAAAAGGAATGAATTTCGTTCATAGAGTGGAAAAACAACTTACCAAACTAGTAACATGTAAATATTAGGAAATAATAATAATACAATTCTCAGATGGTAGATTTTACTACTATGATTTTCTAACAGGTAAAAAAGTAATAAAATAACAAAGATTTTGGGCACAAAAATAAACTAGTAAAACAAGTAGTGACAGTGTTGATTTTCTTGAAAATGTTTTTCTTTTTCAATATCATGTTACTCAGTCGTAAGTATATTCTTCCTTTTGGTAATCCAAAAATATTATTGTAAGTTAAATCTCTAATTTTTGGAGAAAATTAATAGTAATAATTTAAGTAATTACTTTAATATAAAAACAAAAATATGCCAAGTATTGATAAGTTTACAATTTTCGACAAATTTATAGAAATTTATGGTATTTATTTGGGTACACGCCAAATGGGACTGCTGTTCCTAGAATTTAAGTAACAAAAACAAAACCATACAACATTAATAAAAGTACAAAAAAAAGTCATTTTTAAAATACCTTGTGAGTGTGATACATTTTATATAGGTGAAACTTGTAGATTGTAGACCATTAGCTAAACGCATAAAAGAAACATAACACATACATCAAAAACACAGACTTTTACAAATCTCAAATTTGTCAACATGCATCACAGGCTAAACTGGAATGCAAGTATTTTAGCAAAGAAAACTTGATCTAAAAAGCGCAAAAATAAAGAAGGTGCGTACATATTATTAAATAAAGATAAATGTGTAGCATCAATATCTGTTAATTTAAATAACCGTTGCTTGATGCTGAGGTGTCTTTACTCAACTCAAAATTAAATAATGCATCAACTTTTTGTATTATAAATAATAAATACACCAGTTATATATGTCACTTATGACATAAAGTTTGACATTTTATGTCAAAAGATTTTCAGAATAACCTAAAAACTAAAGCTTAAAATTTAAAATTTTAGACCTTAATTTTATTTAGCTTCTTTTTAACTATTTTTATTTTATTTTATTTTGACAACGGTGGCGGACTTGCCACCGAAACGTCAATTTTTAGTTTCTTTTTTGGGGTTTTTATTTTATTTTATCTTGACAACGTTGGCAGACTTGCCACCAAAACGTCAATTTTTTGTTTTGTTTTTTTTATTATTTTTTTATTATTTTTTATTATTTTTTATTTTGTTTTAAGATAGGCGGTCCCATTTGGCGTGTACCCAAATAAATACCATCAATTAAATGAATCCGCCGAAAGAATACAGAACATAAATATCTTCAAATTTTTATAAAAACACGGTATGCTAAAAGAATATTAAAACGATTCTTGAAAATGCAAATTGGCGATAAATTGATTTGTTTTCCATTTTTTATCAAAAATTAATCAATTTGCTTCGTTTATTGGCTATATCATTGCTCGATTGACGAAAATAATTGTGTTAAAGACGTCTCTGTGCCGCCATTTTGATTCTATAAAATAAACATTTCCTTCGCCGCCATTTTCAAAATAAATGTTTATTGGTGTTATGTCAATAAAAATAAAATTTGTCACTTTATCGAATAGCGTAAAAATAAAGGGTTTCATTTAAAATTTTAATGGGGTTATACATTTTTTGTTTTCATTGAAATTATTTGTCCTAATGAACTTTTTATCAAAATATGAAATCTCCTAAATAAAGAAGAGGTGAATTGCATTGTGGTAAATTAATTTGTCATTACCCGGTTTAATTATTAAAAAAATAATAATAATAATAAGGAAGTGAGCATCTTTTAAAAAATAAAAAAATTTAATAGCTAGATATTTCAATTTTGTTCAAACCAAAATTGACGGTATGAACTTAATAAACCAAATCTGTGTGATAAGATTAGTCACTACGACTAACTGGAAATATTTTTTCTGCAGTAAGTTAATAAACTTTCCAATAAACAAAGATTCACAAGAGATATACTTGCTGCAATTTTTCTTGCATGTAATTTTCTATAATTGAAAAGTTTACCAAGGGTTAGCACTTAATTATTAACATTTGTATTTTTAATTTAATTTAATTAAAGCATCTGTTTTCAGAAAATTTCCAAAAGAAAATAATTTAGTTCTAGCTGAAATTAATCAAAGTCTTTTCTAGATCAGCAATATTTTACCTTTGCTAATGAAAAAATTATTTTTCAGCCTAATTATTTACTAAAATTCATTTTCAGGCGATAATTAATGAAAATATTTATTTTCAGCAGAATAATAATTAATTTTAATTTTACAGCTGATAACTAATAATTAATTTCTCTTTAGGAAACAGATCTACTGGATTAATATTTCGAAATTAGTTTTAGTATTTAGTTTATTTTGGGTTATGTTTAGTTTTAAGTTTAGATATATGGCTTTTTGTCGTAAAGTCCTGGAGAATATAGCTGAAATATATTTTTAGTGGTGAGATTATTTAAGACCTTTCTATATAGTCATGGAACGATATGCAGTGTATGTCTTTAATATCCTTCCCCCCTTTATTTTTTGAATGTATCAATTTACAAACCTAGTACTATTTTTTTAACATATCGCCATTTTGTAGTAAATAAAGATATTTATTTAATATTATAGAATTATAAAGTACTCGTCAGAAACTTTAAAATGATGGGCCACAAGGCTACCTTCAATTTTTTTTTCCAAGGTGGCGCCCAGCAGCCAACTTGAAATTTTCATCTGTCAATTCACTTTAAAATATAATATTTATGCAATAATTTCGTATACCAAAGTTTTACTTTTTCAAATTAATCTCTCCAAAAATAAAAGGGGGTTGGGGACAATAAAGAAATGCACAGTATAAAATAGCCACCTTGTTAATTTTTTTGTCCTTAGAAAACAAAATAACTTGCTCTTTGAATAAATTTAGCAGTATTATTGGTAAATTGTTTCGTTTGTGAAACTAGCTATTTAATTTGAGGAATTTAATATTCGAATTTTAAAATTAAAAAGGTATCAATAACTTCAGGGTGGCCGTCCATATTTTCACCCATTTTGATCGTGAATAGCTTTAAAACGGATTTGCAGATAAGCTTAGTTTAATTTTTAATTACCTGAAGATCTAATTGAATTTAAACATTACTCTTATAATTTTATTTTTAATAAAATTTCAATTTAAAAATATTTACTAGACATATATTTTAAAGCTATTAAAAACGGTATAAGTTTGGAACTTACGGCAAAAAGCGCCAAAAGACAACAATTTTACAGAGTATTTTTGTTTGAACAGATCGCCATCTCCCGAGCCGATATACAGCAGCGATGGTAAGCGGTTGAACACGAGAGAGTTTAGAACGCGGAAACGGTTAGAAGAGGAGAGACATAACCTCGTGTTAAAAATGCAAGCGATTAACACTGAGTTCAAACCACCTGCAGATTACAAGTAAGTTCAGCTCAATCTCGCATTTATGCCTAGTCCTTATGTACAGTAAAATATTGTGGAACTGCGTAGGTCCGGAATCATATGACTGCCGGCAGCCCAATGCCATTTTGATATTATGGTGACTTGATTCCGGATCTCCGTATATCTGCAATAATTTTAATCTACATGAGGACTGGGCATTGGTCCCTTTCTTTAGACTCGTAAATATTGCTTCACTAACTAAAGAGTTGTTTAGTCAACACACTGTCGGCCAGAGCTGAAAAAAAGGTTATTGCTGCTCGGCAAATACTCGCGATATTTTACTTTTTCGGTCTTCACTCTAAAAATCATGCATCGTTTGACAGAGTTGAAGGTAGTAAATATTATATTATATCATGATCCCAGCCATTGATAATTTATTTCAAAGATTTGGTCAAGAATATAGAAGTGATACTATCTAAAGTAACTACTACGAAATCTAAAAATTAACGCTTTTAAGGTGTCTATGACATGCACTACGTTTATATCGAATAGTTGAAGGTAGCTTAAGTTAAAGCGGATTTTAAAAATAGCTTGAAAAAAGCGATATAAACGCGCTTGAAAGTGACTTGAATCGTTAAAGTCAAGTCTGAAAATAAGTAGGGTTGACTTCACTGAAGCCGATTAGAAACACGATATAAACGATTCAAGCAAGCTTAATAACTGCCTAACTTTAGATGAATGCTTCCCCGAACGTCATCAGTGTCAATTTCATATATGATTTTGACATTTTTATACAAAATATGAGCTGGTGAAAAAACTCTAAAACACGCTCACACCAACAACAGCAGACAAAACGGGACAAAACACGTACACTTGGAAATCGCTTTTAAGTCGCTTTGTTTTCAAGCCAGCTTGAACTATTCAATATAAACGTAATAATGCACACCCAATTTCAAGCCTTGAAAATTTGTGTATTGTGACGATATTTTCCGATACGGCGACAATTGAGGTGTTAAGTGCATTAACACGTATTTTCAATAGCATAAAACTTATTTATTAGGGCCAGAGTGGACTATAAATGAGGATTTTTCTGTTGAAAAATTTGTAAGAAAGTACTTTTTTATTTGTATGATGGTCTGGTTCTCTACGACTTAATTATCGTCTTTTCTTTTGTGATAAGCTGAAATATTGTTTTATTTCATTGTTTTTTAGGCCCCCAGTTATAAGAGTCAGTGATAAGGTTATGATACCGCAAGAAGAACATCCAGAAATTAATTTCGTAGGCCTTCTTATTGGTCCTAGAGGAAATACGCTTAAAAGTAAGTTCAAGACACATATTAATGATGTTTTTTTTTAGTTATACGAAGATAATTTGTTCTAAATTTTACAAATACATACCAAATATTATATGTTATATAAATATCATTCTAATTAAAAAAAAATCATATATGATGCTTTATACCATCTTTCGGGTCTGACATCCATAAGATTGACAACATACTTGTAACTGATATAATCAAGTCTTCTATTATAATTAAGTTTTTATGAGAATATCAAACATTAATGTTTTCCGTTTCTGTTACAGCTATGGAAAAAGAAACCGGTGCGAAAATAATCATCAGAGGTAAAGGAAGCGTTAAAGAAGGTAAAGTAGGCCGAAAAGACGGACAACCGCTGCCGGGTGAAGATGAACCATTACACGCTTATATTACCGCTACTAATCCAGAATGTGTCAAAAAGGCCGTTGAAAGAGTAAGTTGTTACCTCCATACTAATTTAATTTTTAATTTTTTCCACAAAGAAATAAATCACTGGTAATTAATTTAATTTATAGATAAAAGAAGTTATTAGACAAGGTGTGGAAGTGCCAGAGAATCAAAACGATTTGAGAAGGATGCAGTTAAGAGAGTTAGCGCAATTAAATGGTACTCTAAGAGAAAATGACGGAATGAGATGTAGTAATTGTGGAGCCACTGACCATAAATCTTGGTTGGTAAGTACAGAATACAATCTTGTATGAAAAATTGGTACTTTAGCGAAGAGAAAGGCACGTTTACAAAAATGCGTTTTATTGTAAACCAAAAGCAATTCCTTTGGTACTATTATTATTACAAAACAAAATAATACCATATAAGTTGGAGAACACCAAAAATTATTTGAAATTGATAGAAAAAAATGATGTATTAAGGGGTATTCTAGTCTAAAAATTTGAAAAATTGGAAAAGTTGTTTTTTTATAATTCGATAGATTAGGTATTTAAGAATATCTCCCTATAAAGATTTTTAAAAATTAAAATTATTTTAAAAGTTAAAGCCGTTTTAGTGACGTGGCAACTAGACCGGTTTGGCTCTAACAATAGGCGATTGGAGGGCGGGCTAACCGTATGAATAACTCTCTCTCCTTCTTTTCATAATACTTCTAGTATACTAAATCATGTAGGAAGCTGGGATGGCTGATTAAGAGAATATATGGTATATGTACTATGCCATGAGTTACATTTACGCGTTTTTCTCGAAACTACTTTTTTCGATATGGTTGCCGTGATATCTCAAGTTCTAATCAACCGATTTACATAAAATTTGGCATGAATATTCTTTAAATATCTCTCTATCACGTAAACCAAATTAAACTAAAAAAATGAATTTTTATATTAAAAAAGTCAAGATTTTTAAAAAGCTGCCATTTTGTGAAAAAAAAATTAATTTTTAGTTTTGGTGATTCACGCCATAACGACATTCCTATTATTTAAGAATCTATTAATTTTTATTTTTCAAATTACCATGACGGTAGAAATCATGGTGACAAGGACATGGCGTTTTTTTTCTTCCTCCACTTCAAGAAAGCATAACTTTATGAATATTTATTTATTTTTTGAAATTAATTTTGTTTACTCATTATATATAAATAAAGAAATGATAAATAATGGATAGAAATAATATCAATTGCTTTTTTAATTCATTGTCAAAAAATGCTTGAAATTCGTTTCTCTAAACTAGAATACCCCCTTAAGCACAACTAAAATACCAATGCATTAGTGGCTTACAAGAAAATTTCTTCAGAAATAATATTTATAGTTATAAGATTCCCAACTTATCTTTTAGGTGTAAACTATTACACAAATCATAGAACTTACTATTGAAAAACTTATACCAAATTGGTAGAAAAAATTGTTAAAAGTTAATAAATTTTATTCCTAATTAAGAAAGGCTTAAGTAACATGGTACCTTCTGAATATAGCCATTGTAATTACCCATTTTGTTACACCTAATTAACCATGATGTTCATTCATCTGGTGTCTCTGATACCTCCATGATTGTCAACATACCCAATACTGATAAATATAAAATAAAATAATAATCATATTTTTATTTTTCGATTTTATTAATGTTAATAAATAAATTTATAGTGCCCGGACAAACCAAATGTAACCAACAATATAATGTGCTCAAGTTGTGGAGCGGCGGGACACATTGCCAAGGATTGCAGGTCTAAGAGGCCTGGGCAAGGAGGGCCTCCAGTCGCCGGAGATAAAGCCAAAATTGATGAAGGTAGGTTTATATTTACTTAATTAAATAAAAAGGCATTTGACGCAGTTTCTTTTTAATAAACTATAATATTTATGATTTTTTAATAACCTTCAAATTACTTGATTCTTTTAGAAACTAGCTTAGAATTTTGGTAAATGTTTTTGTACATTTCTTTTAATAGCAGGCGCGGCTGGTCACGTTATTCTCAGATGCTAATTGTGCCTCGCTATATGTGTTACATATTCTATACAATTAACATAAACTGTTTTTATGGACAGACTTTAACGATGATATGTGTCTACTTTTGCCGAAAAATTATGCATATAAATATCCATTGCAAAAACAATTAAATATTAAACTAACATTTTTCTACAACCCCTAAAACAATTATGGATTTTAAATCATTTTCTCTTTGATCTTAGCGACTTTATAAAACATTCAATTCTGATTTAAGGTTAGAAATATTTACATATGTTATAATACTTTTTACGGGTTTAAAGTACCTGTTTTCTTCTTTTCATCTGTCTTTGCTGGTCTGGTTGAGTACTAACTAATCAGAACTATCCTTTTGTTCCGTGGTTTTAGTTCCAGACCTGCTTTCGAATTTTCGAACGTCCTTTTTTATTTCTAATCGTTTTTCATTATTTCAAAGAACTTTACATTGTAATACCTATTTTTTTACACAGTTGAACCCATTGTTGGTTTACATATTACACTGAATTGAAGATATGTTCTGTATTGGTTCGGCGGATTCATTTAATTCATGGTAGTTTTTTTGGGTACATGCAAAAAATAAATTACATAAAAGTACCAAAAAAAAACAAAAAAATTTAAACAAGTAAAAAGAGAACTAAAAATCAAAGAAAGTGCGTATATATTATTAAATAGAGATAATTGTGTAGCATCAATTTCAGTTAATTTAAATAACACTTGGTTGCCTTTGCTTAATACTAAAGTATCATTAGAAATACTAAAAATCAACTAACTCATCATCTTTTTATAAATAGTAAATACACCAGCAACTAATTATGTATGTCACTAAGACACTATAACCAAACAAACATATTTGACATTTAGTGTCAAATGTATCAGAATCTCCTAAAAAAGCTAAAATTTTAAAATTAAATAATAGTTAATTTTTATATTTTTACTTTTATTCAATTTATTTTGGCAACGGTAGCAGACTTGTCATCAGAACGTCGATTTTTAGTTCTTATTTTACTTGTTTAAATTTTTTTGGTTTTTGGTACTTTTAATTTATTTTTTGGCGTGTACCCAAATAACTACCATCAATTACATATTACACGTTACCTAACCTAGTGACCTGTGCCGTCGCCAAAACACATGACCGTTAAAGCGAAAAATATTATGATGCAGTGCGATGTAGGCAACCGCATAAACAACGTATTCACTCATTGTATTAAAGGTTGCCTCTAGGCATTGACCGTGGAACTATTACAAGTTTCTTTTCAACTTTCTGAATTGTGAATATAGACTTTTTTTTGGTTTTCATGCATTTTGGTCCAGCAAAATTATGAGAGTTGTGCTTTTTCTTTGTTAGAATTAACTGTTATTATTTTTTAATTTTATTATGAATTAGGTGGGTCATTGACCAAATGAGCTTATGGACGAGCCGCGACTGTTTTGTAGTGATTAGGTTTGTGGGAATAACAATACATATTTAATTGAAAGTGTTGTTTTTACTACAGTTTTTAAAATTTCACGTAAACCTTTTGGGCCATTCAACATTAAACATGTTTTGGCTTAGGTAAACACTATAGAATTGTTTATTGCTTTAACATGATGCTTTTACCATCTTTCGGGTCTGAGATCTGCATGATTGATACCATAACTTTACTGATTATAATAGTATTTTCCATATGGATAAAATAGTTTTATGGTGACCTATAAGTAATGGATTCATTTCTCTTTCAGAGTACATGTCTCTTATGGCTGAATTAGGAGAGGGACCACCGCCGGCGCCACCTTCAGGTAAGAATAATCATCTTTTTACTGAACTTTAGTAGAACCGTGGGTAACAGTGCCAAAAACGGTTTTATGTCGTTTTTATGTTTTTTTTTTTTCTATAAAGGGTACCCGCTGATTTTAGACCCTTTTCTAAGTAAAAGACCAGTGGCGCTGATCCAAAATATCCCGTTTTATATTAATTATAACTTAAAAGACTTGCGGGACTGGGGAATGAATAGGGGTGTTGGGCAGGGTAAAATCCTAATTAAAACAAAATCCACTACATATACAACTCGGATGCGTAAAGTTGAAAATAGATACGCCGTTGTTGCCAATTATTGTTCAGATTAAAAGTGAATAACTTTCCGAAAATTACAATTTTTGTTTTTTATAAAAAAATAACAAATATTTTATATCGGCGCCATTATATTATAATTAGGAACAAATAGGAGGTAACATGTAAGCCAAAAAAATTAAAAAAAATCATTAAAACATTGAAAAAGTGTATACGGAATAATTACCGAACCTTCATATTTAGTATTATGTTCTAAAAAACTCACATTTTTATATTTGTTACTATGATGCTTTACCATCTTTCGGGTCTGAAATTTAAATGACTGACCACATATCCACACTGATTTTTATTACCATAATACATGTAAGAAAACTTGATTATCTTTAATTTTTAACACATGCAATTTTTTTCTAGACAATGCTCAAAAACGTAATAATACATCGTCATTTAATCTCTTTACGCCCCAAATGGCTCCTCGACCTCTAATGCCGCCACCTGGGGCGCCGCCCCTCGCGCCTCCACCATGGGGTGCTCCCTGGGGTCCTGCTCCACCCGCAATTTCAGCTGGAATTCCACCGCCACCGCCTCCACCAGGTAAGAAATTAAAAAACAAGGATTATTTTTGCTTGTTTAGTTACAAAACGTATTTTTTCTAATATTAAATAAAGCGAATTAGGTCGCTATAAAAAAAAACTATAATAATATGAAAGAATTATAACATTTAAAATTTGTTAATTGTGTGCCTAAATTTTTATAACCAAATGGTGACACCAGCATATGGATATACATAGGTAAATCGTCCGGTAAAGCAACAAGCCGAGCAAGATTTAGTCATTCTACCCGAAATGTTTACATACCGTCCTTCTTTGTCTAATCTCTATCTGTTAGTTTTCTACTCGCGTTAGACCGTCTCTTTTTCACGCATTGCCTGTGTACAATTATATTTGGCTGAACGTGAATACAGATATCATTTCTGTAGTTCATTAGTTTATAATTTCTTTTGCACACACTGTATGATTCTTTACCAAAAAAAGTTTGGAATTGCCTGAATATCATATTTTCGTTTATAGGGGCTGTAAGTACTCCTCCACCTCTTATGCCTCACTGGACAGGACAGCCACCACCACCAGGGGCGGCACCACCATGGACTCCTGCAGGTATATATGTTACTTTTAATCAGTAGAGTATTATGATATGTTTCATTGGTTGCACTTCATGTAAATATGCCAATGCAAATTAAAAACGTTTTTAGCTGCATAACATATCAGTAGTTTTATAATGGTATTTTTTGTAACAAATTGCATAGAGTGATTTTTTTTACGAGAGAGTTTTTCGGCAGTTTCATGAGTAAAAAAGGAAACTTTATGTGTGTGATTCATACTGTATTTTTCTATAATCATATAATTTTATAATTTCCATTAAATTTATTCTCAACCTGATAAATTTTAAATTTAGTGACACATAAACTAAGAGAAGTAATGGCGGAATTTGTGGTAACTTGATTTTTTCGATTGGTTGATGTCGCGTTTACTCTTTCATTGTATAAATTCATAGTAAAATAAATTAAAGTAGTCATTGAAACAAAACATTGGTGAATGTTTCGTCTCATCACCTGACGTCATATCCAGAATAGCACAGGTTGTGTATTGTAACATATAATAAACTACATTATTTTATTTAAAAAACTTAAAACTTACAGGAATAAATATATTTGAAATTTACATAAAATACCGCACTCACGGGTAATACAGTCAACTTTCTATCGACTATTTGAAAATACTTTACCATCTTCAAAATAAGAACTTGTTCGGCTTCTGTATATCGTTGCGGCATATTTAATAATAACATACTATATTAAAAATACTAACACTTTACAGCAATCGTATATTAAAATTACAAAACAGTATTTAACATTCAAAATTGTTTTAAACAACTTACGCTGCACGAAAAATTTGCGTTCATAAAGTTGCAGGTTTACAGTACAGCAAAATAGGTCTGGATACTCGGTTAGTTCACACACTTATAATTTTCCTATTTACTCAAATTTTACATAAAAATTAATAAAAATATATTTGAGTTGTCCAAAATATCAAAAAATGATACGAAAGTTGTTGACATTTGTTTGAATACTAACGATTTTACTGACTTACGTCAGTGACGTCATTTTGTCTCCCTTGGTTTAGACGGTATAAAAAAAAAGAAAACAAGGTATAAGGGAACATTCACCAGCTCGGAACAATCTATACCATTTTGTGACTAACACAGTCTGTGACTTAACAGTAACCATTCATGATGTTTTTACCATCTTTCGGGTCTGATATTTAAATGACTGACCACATAACCTTCACTGATTATTTGTGCTTCCTTTAAATACATTCTTAAATATACCTGGAACCACACATTAATAGCTTGCTTCATTATTTCAGGACCTCCACCATTTTGGCCCTTGGGTAGCGCCCCTTCAGTTCCACCCCCGCCCCCGGCCTGGACGTGACTAGTCTCTTAAGTGCGCCACCCCCACCCCCTCCTTCAAGTTAGAAAAATATACTTTGTGATAGTTTTAAGACAAAATGTAGAATAATTTAAATTCTAATTGTTTTAAAATATTTTTATTAGAAAAATACTTCTATAGCTTTGATGGTAGATACATGGTTTCTATTTTGAAATGTATAAGACTAGTACAAAATTCTGGAATAAGATAAAGGCGGTTTTGATTGGTGAAAGTGTACCAGTCATTGGTAAAAAAATAACATTATTTTTTTAAATATAATGTAAAAAATTATCATTTTCTTTCTATTTGTGCACTGAGAAAACAGCTTAAATTACAACTAACCAAAAACGCCATTATCATGTAAGCATGTATGGAAGTTTGAAGTGAACCTTGATATAAATTTAAAAAAAAAAACAAATTAATAAAAGTTTGTATAAGGGCATGTATAGGCAATTACATTATTTTATATTTAATTTACAAATACATTTAATATTAATAGTTAATATTATCTACAAAAGTAGGTAGATTTGAAACGGACATAAAAATCTATTTTATTTGTGTATGTATGTAATGAAGTATAAATAAAAAAATGAATGTGTAAATAAATGTGTTTTTTCCCCCAAATAGTAAAGGTACGAAAAAAACAAAGACTTCATTGCTGTTAATATTGGCTTTGATTTAAATTTTGTCTTTAGATTTACAACAATTTACACATTTAAAATAAATTTAAAAAAATAAGCATTAAACACCGCAGTCACTTTGAAAGGTTCATAAACAACAAAGCGGGACCGATGCGTCAACGTGTTTACATGCCGACATTCTTTGTGTGATCTCTACCTGTTATTGTTCTACTTGGTTTAAACCGTCTCGTTTCTACGTATTGCCTATGAACCTTTTAAATTGCTGAATGTGTATATCAAACCCAACTGAAGTTGATAATAAAAAATGTCGTATTAGACACCATAGTACCAAGACATGACGTCGTTTAAGTTGTATCAACACGTACGTCATTTTTAAGGGATATTTTTCTAATTCTTCTGTCTTACAGCTGCTAACAAGCTTGTCTAACAGCTGACGTGCTGACGTCATTAAAATGTAAATCGAAAAAATAAAAACGCTTACCGCCAACGACAAATGACATTTAAAAAAATAATATAACCTAAAAAATGGTAACTTCCGTTTTATAACAAAAATGCACAATACTTTCAATTGCAGTTGAATAATCCTTCACATGGTTTCCCACACATATTATTGTTATTGTTATTAGTATACAATGAGTCAATTTTGTTTGACTTATAACCTCAAATTCGGCTATATTTCCCCCTCTTTGTTTTTTCAACCTGTTAGTCAGTGGTTAGACATCTCCCGAGGCCGCTAACAACCGCTGTGAGCTGCTGTAAGACTGACGTCATTGATTTGTCAAAAAATTAAAGTGCTTAAAGCTGCTGTAGGCAGCTAACAAAGAAAATATCCCATTAGCAACTATTCAGGAGAGACAAAACCGAATAATTTTATACAGACAAATACGCGTAAAGCGGATTTTGTATTTAAAGTACACTTCAATATAGTTCTTGTAACAAAAAACAATGATTATTTAGCATAAATCTTGTATTGTCTTTTGATTCTCAAGCAAATGGCATCAAAAGGTCAAAACCGACAAAAAAGACTTACGTGGTGATAGAGCTTAAATGACGAGAAGTGGCATATAAGAAAATTTCTTCAGAAAAATCTTGTTGGTTTTCGGGTATATTCAATCTGATATTTTTGGCATAAGAGAAGCTGTGACCTTACAACACAAAAAAACGTGTATTTATAGCCAAGGGATGCCCCAATAGCTTATCACCTAATGTATAAGCTGATAAACAAATTATTATATAACTAACTATTTTGCGGTCGTAACAAAAATTGTATAATAACCATAAGATACGAAGTTATACTTGAAATCATCAATCCTAAAACTTTAAAATTAACATTAAAAAAACCTCCTGCAGACACACAGGGTATATTGGAATAACTTTGGAATGCTAAGAGTTTTAATTCACCTTGAACTAGTTTTTCGTCGTCGTTCTTCGGTTGAAATGGAACTTTATTAAGCAGATAGAAGCATATCCTAGTCGTCTTTTCACCTTCCTTTGTTATTTTTTCTCCGTAAAAAGCAAATAAAAAAGCTTGACCCTAAAAAATACACAAAGATGTCGACTCAGCAAAAACACGGTAAAAAAGATGTTAGCATATTTGACACCACTGTAACTTCTAGATTTGTAAAGGTCAATTCTCACTACTATATGTCCCGTTTACTTTCCATACCCATCACATACACCTCGCGTTACCTGGAGCTTCTCTCTCACTAGACGTCGAGTTACGAAACGGACAGTAGGCATATGATTTGCGAGTAATAATATTTTATATAATTTTTATAACCTTAAATATTCTATATAATTGTTGTGACGAAATTATTTAAAACAAACTCTTTTTTGAATTAAAGTCGATTCTCACTATACGTCTCGTTTACTGCCAGTTTGCATAAAATATTAAAACAGTGAAATCATGTACTATATGCCTTACTATCCATTCCGTAAATCGACTTCTAGTAATAGGGAAGCTCACGGTGTATGTGCCGGATACGGGAGATAATCGGGACGTATAGTGAGAATCGACTTTTTCTTGCCGCATATGTTAGTTTTTTTGTAAACACTGTTTATGTATAGGGTGTTCTAGTTTTGACGGTTTTACGATAAGATATATCGGTTAACACGTTGGCTGCCATGAGATGCCTATCTGGCTTTAAAATTAATTTTGATTTACATTCTTGTGTATTCACGTAGGTAACTCAGGCACTAGGATTATATGGAGCCTCAATAGCCGCATGCATTCACATTTGCTACTCCATGCCGTGTATTTTATATGTAAGTGCTAGAGTATGGGTGTAAGAGCAAGACACCGTATTAGGCTGATATTTTTGAGAATCATGTGGCTTCAGATGGCTATAAAGTAAAACAAATATGATGTGCAAAATATACAGGGTGTTTCTTAATTGCGGTGAGAAAATTTAAGGACATTTTCCTAACCCAATTTTATAAAAAAAAGTTAATACAGGGTGTTCGGAAAATTCGTTAGGAAATTTTAAGGGGTCATTCTGCAATGAAAAATAATGTTAGTAAGTCCTTTGACAAAATGTCAAAATCTCTTTGGTTACCAAGTTACAGGGGTTAAAAGTACAATTTTTATTTTTTCGCCATATTGGATTTATTTTTTAACCAATCTAGTTGACATCTGGCACACAAATCAAGCTTTGCAGATTCTAAAATTTTAGGATAAGCAAGGTTAGTTTATATTTATAAGGTTGCGACATATCCTCAACTTTTCGGCGGTTTGAGGTCGGGGACGCAAGGAAGGGCACTTCTCGGAGAAAAGTTGGCAAGACTGGGTTAAAATCAAAGCTGAATATCAATCCAGTGGCGTCTAAAATTTGCGCATTTCATTTTGCATTGTTTTGGAAGTGATATTTGGTAAAAGATGTAATTCCAAATGTTTTTTATTTAAAGTAAAAGAATTTACAACTTAATAACAATTAAAAACTGTTGTGTAAACTGTTGTTCTACTAATACAATAAACTGTATATCTCCGGCACTGAACAACATGGCCGAAAAATGGGAAATGTGACGTCATAACACGTCAAAGCAATATAGCCAAATGTCGTGACCTTATATAGACCGACTTTGAGAATAAGTTCTTTTTATTTACTACCGCCAGAGGGCACTTTACCTGAAACTTAAAATTTATTTACATCATAACTTTTTTATTTTGACAGATGTCGCAAAGCTGGGGGCGCCATTTTATAGATAATCAAGAAATTAAAAAATAAGGTACTCTTTATTAAAGTCAATAAACCCCACCGTTTAGCCACCAATCGACATCAAAGTTTTCATTATTTCAATCAAATTACCTACATACAGGGTGACCAGTAACTTAACCAACAATCTTCGAAGGGTAATTCTGTAACTAAAAATAAGAAAAAACTATATATAAACATATGTCCTAAGCGTCTTAGTTTTTGAACTACGGGGTGTTAAAAATTAAAAGAAAAAGGTCTTGTTTTTAAATATTTAACACACCATGGTTCAAAAACTAAGACGTTTAGAACATATGTTCATATGAAGTTTTTTCTTATTTTTAGTTGTAGAATCACCACCCGAAGTTGGTTGGTTAAGTTACTGGTCACCCTGTATGTATGTAGGTAATTTGATTGAAATAATTAAAACTTTGATGTCAATTGGTGGCTAAACGGTGGGGTTTATCGACGTTAATAAAGAGTACCTTATTTTTAAGTTTTTGATTGTCTCTGTCAAAATAAAAAAGTTATGATGTAAATAAATTTTAAGTTTCAGGTAAAGTGCCCTCTGGCGGTATTAAAAAAGTACTTTTTTCTTGTAATTTTAGAATTTGCATAGCTCAATTCGTGTGCCAAATGTCAACTAGATTGGTTAAAAAATAAATGCAATATGGCGAAAAAAGAAAATAAAAATTGAACTGTTAACCCCTGTAACTTTGGTAACCATGGAGATTTTGATATTTTGTCAAAGGACTTACTAACATTACTTTTCATTGCAGAATGACCCCTTAAAATTTCCTAACGCATTTTCCGAACACCCTGTATAACATAGGTTCGAAATTGCTTTGTTTGTAAAATACAGGGTGCTAAACTTTAAAAGAAAATCCGGTTTTTAATAATATCTTAAACATGCTTTATCCGATTTTAATAAAATTTGGCTGTGGTATTTATTGAAATAGGAAATTAATTTAGCCCTAAATTAAAATTAATACGTGAGACCAGTGGCGGCGTGAGGCGCATCTCGGCTAATATTATTGACAAAAAAAGTACCCTACTGACTTTCTTGCATTTTTATATTTTCTTTGGGTAAAACATTTAAAAATACAACTTTTTTTCTTATAATTTTTAAGTAGCTTTTTCCAAAGAAAAAAACAAGAAATATTAAATCAGCTAAACTGCTTATTCCTGGACCATACAAGAAACATTAGGATATTGTTTTCTTTTAAAAATTAAGTGTGTTTCTATTCCATTAGCAATTATCTTATAACAACAACAAATTCCTAATTAAATAACGTTTATATTTAGTCAAACCAATTTTATTAAAAAAACGTGTTTCAGAAATTTTTAGTTTTTTTGAAAAGTTTACCCTGTATCTTGACAACGAAAAACTTGAGGACCCATATTTATATGAACTTTTATTCGTAAAAATGGCTCAGGAATACGCCCTTAAATTTTCTTACCGCAATTAGAAAACGCCTTGTATATAGCGGCTGTAACAGTAAAGCTGAATTTATAGATTAACTTTTCCGCCGTCACCGATCGCCGTTTGAGGTTTCGGTTTCTGATTTGGTTTATAGAAATGGTGAACAAAAAATATAAATTGACAAATGGAAATAAGTTATTGGTTCATCTTATAACTGAAAACGTCAAACGGAAACAGAAACGTAAATCTATAGATTCAGCTTTACAGAAAATTTTCTCCAAGCCACGGCGGCAGTGAACGTGTTAAACCATAAGAAATATCAAAATCTAATAATTTTTTATTTTTTTTTAACGATGATAATAAAACAGTTCATATGGCTTTTTAATTCATCTAGATGATTTTCAGATTTGAGGGTCAAAAGTTTTATGGACAATTTTTGCCAATACGTGGAAAAATTGTCCATTTTTACAAGTTTAACACCCTCTATCTTCATATTTTCAATAGTAGAATATGCCCCTAAATTTTTTTACAACATTCTGTAACACCCTATATAAATCCACCACAACAATATAAAATATGTCTACAAACATACCGTATTGGTAAATATCCAAAAACAAATAATTCCTATAAATAAAGCCCATTTAGCTATTTCTTCTTCATTTCTAGGAGTAACTGCAAAGTCCAAAATGAAAGTAACCTTAGCCAAAATATTAACTATGCTAAATACAATCGACGACAGAAGTATTCTTCCGAACATATCATTATATCTCATCACCAGTTTGCACAAGTCATCGTGCATTATCCTAAAAGTTCTAACGCTATAAAAGTGTTCTGATTGCAATATAAAACTAAGGCCATTTTCCTGAATTTCATTCTTTAGAATGTTATTTCTTTTCTTTAAAAAATTATCCGTTTTAAACTCTAACAATTCGTTTAATTCAGCAAATCTCAATTCCAATTTTCTAATCAGTCCCAGCAACATTAACAACACTATGTTGTAAAAGTAAAACTCTATATCTCTGAATATAAGGTACTTATAAATATCCCATCCAAAATTGATAAGAAAAATGATGCATTAAGCGCTATCAAAGTACCAATACATAAGTTGCATATGAGAAAATTCCTCCAGAAATGATGTTTTTTCATTGCCAATAGAGGTCCAAGTAGTTTGTTACCTTCTGGGTATAGGCTAGTGAAAAAATCGTAGAACTTACTTCCGTTTTTGGGCATATAAAGAATAATTAAGATGATGTTGACGGTAAGAAGAAAATCGCTAAAATGGCTGATGGTTTTCACTGCTGGGTGACTAAAGTTAAGGTGTTTGATGTTGCCTGTAACTGAGTAAACGCCGCCAAAGATAACTAAACCTAAAAATAAAAGTGTTAACTATAAACATCTTTGGGCACTTTATATTGAAAACAATACCTAGTAAGTAACTATGGTTACTGACTTTTTAAACTAATAAATTACATTTTCTCCGTGACGGGAAAAAATTGACATTGTACTCTGTTAATAGGTACTAATAAATGTGACTTTTCATAAAAGTACTTTTTTCCCGTGGGAAAAAGTGAGTACTTTTTCCCGGACATACATACACGTAAGTAAAGGCAAAGACAATTATAAAACTATAATTGTCTTTGGTAAAAGTAAATAGTTAATTTTAGAATAATTTATTATACTGAACTTACATTTATCTTATGTTAGGAGTCCAGTCAGATATTTTTTCCTTTATAATATTCCAAATAACTAGGTACTAAACGAAGGCTTCTAGTTTTAACTTTTTAATTTCAATACGTCAAATTACAAAATTACATTGACAGATTCTAAATAATTTTTCTTAAGGGTTTCCATAGTAATGCAAGGTCTAAATGTGTTTCAAATATACCAGTCGACAAGTTTTACATGATTTATTTTCTGACTTTAATATTAAGTTTTTTAATAATAAGATCACAGAAAAAAATAGTGTATTATACACGTATTATTTTTAGATTTTAGCTTTCGGATTATTGTCTCCCTTCGCTTCGCGTCGGGAGTCAACAAAACCTCAAGCTAAAATCTAGAACTTTTTCCTTGTATAATAAATAACTATTTTTATTGTGTTACCTTGGGTTATTGACTTTTTCAACTAATGAAATATTTTTTTTTTGTTTAGGTGTTTTTCTCAATTTAACGTGCCCAAAGTATATATTGCTAGCAGTTATTTGATGAAAATAATTCTTTCTTTAATAGTTTTTAGTTTTACAAAATCTAAAAGCAGACTTAATTTAGCAATTAAATTGCCTAAAACTTTTCTAATTTAACCAACACTGTAGGTTTCCGAGTTACCAATACATGTGGGCCCAATTTTCCCAGGATGGGTGTTACAAGAGGACAAATGGACCAAACATGTTTTAACTTTAAAACGAAATTTTGGGAAAACTGGTCGCATGGTCCAAAGCTAATAAATACAAAATTTTACTCCAATTGTTATTATACAGGGCGAGTTATAACTAAAAATATGAAAAATGCCCAGGAACTAATTACTTTTATTTTTAAAAACAGATCAAAATTGTATAGGTAAATGTTGTAGAGATTGTAGAATTTTATGTCAAAATTTGAAATTAAAGCATGAGAGTAAAAAAAAATGTAATTAATAGTTTTTACATTACGCATTACAACTTAAATAATGGGCATGAGAGAGAGCAAAATTTAAAGAAAGTTTACTAATTTTAAATTGTTTTTTAAAAATTTGATGCCTTAAGCCAAGCATTTTAAAAACTGTTAATGCATAATGTAAAAAATTGACAAAAATATTTTTTTACTTTAATTTTTAACTTTAAATTTTGACATAAAATTTAATTGTCTACAAAATTAAGTTATAAAATTTTGTCCTACTTTTAAAAATAAAGGTACTTTACTCTTGGTCGTTTTTCATATTCTTAGTTAAAACTCGCCCTGTATATTACCAATCGGAGTAAAATTTTGTTTTTATTAGTTTTGGACCATGCGACCAGTGTTCCCAAAAGATCGTTTAAAAATTTAAAAAATTTTGGTCCATTTGTCCTCTTGTAGAACCTATCTTGGGACACACCTTAAGTATAGGAGGTAGCATCGTTTTCGAAAAGAATTTTAGGTCAGCTGATTTTTTGATATGTTGTTCTCCTTCCTCTTCTGTATAGACCCTGGGCTGGTTAGCGATAGTGGTTGCGTTTATTAGTTCGCATCTTACCTGTACAGGTAATATTCCAAGGTTTTAAAACATTTTAAGAAACCTTATTTTCAATTTCTTGTCTTTAGGTAGGTTTACCAAACAATTTTTTTTTATTGCCAGACACTTTTATCATTGCTTATTATAAGTCCCCCTTCTAACTTCTAAAGCGTTCGGTATATTTCAATAAAACTTGGAACGATAATATATAACCAAGATCTGCGTTTTTTGACATATCAGTGACAGCTCTAAATGTCAATGTGACAGCTGTAAATATCAAGGTTACAGCTGAGCGCCAACGCAACCGCTACCGTCAGCCAGACAGCTGAGGATCTACCCGAAAGAGGAGGAAGAACAACATATCAAAAAATCAGCCAACGTAAAATTCTTGTTTTCCCAACGTTGCTACCTCCCGGACGCATATTCAGTAACGGCGACGGCAGCAGACGGTCTAGGGCTACGTCTGCTACTGAGTCATGGTTAGTTCTGGTTAGTTATTTTTTTTCTAAAATTTCTAAATAAAAAAAAATAACTAACCAGAACTAACTATGACCCCTCAAGGTGACAGTTTTTCATGTCCGTTTGTAGCACTTCAAACCATCAAAATCGAAAATTCGGAAAGAGCCGCTGGAAACCTAGCGCGTCTGCTGTATATGCCTCCCGGACTATTGCAGAAAAGATTTTTTTATTATTATTATTTGGCTTATTATATTTCTATTTTTACTTATTGTATCTAATAAATTAATTTTGACTTACCCAATAGCACAAACGCAAATGGATACACTATTCTTTTTTCTTGCAACAACAATAAGAACTTCTTCATGTAAAAATACCTTAAGTGGTGTGTTCTTTTTTTTTAAACATGTGTATTTTTCCGAGGCGCTGACTTTAACCATTGTACAGAAATACTGACATTGAATACAAAAGGTATTTCTAAAATAACCCAACCAGAAACTAACCCATAAATGTATTTCGTGAATAATATTAAGAAAATTATTTTAACTTTCTAAAAGTACCAACACAAATTTATAAAGTATAGGCTTGGTCCGTTATCGACTAGTTTTTAATTTCTTTATTTCTATTTTCGAAGATTGCAACGCAAGAGTATATCTGTTGGCGACTATTGGTCTTTTAATAGTTTTCTTGCGTGTCAGAATATTTCGTTTATCTTTTAATTAAGAAATTAAATACCTGAGTAAAAGAACTAGTCTTAATCGATTCAATGTAAATATAGTGTGTTTTTTTGTACGAGTGTCGTTTTTAATTGCTAATTGTTTATCGTTAAATGACAACGTTATCGTGTATTAGTAGCGAATTCACTACACGAATGAAAGGGAATACAAAAATAAAACAAAATGTTAAAAAAATCATAATCTATTTTTCAAAAAGTTTTAAGAATTTGCAAATGGCTTATATTATTTTTGTAGGCAGGGTTTTTAGAATAGAATGCTCAATTTCAAAGCTGTAAATCCTTAGGTGATTTAAACCATTCATTAGGCGCGTAATGAATTTATCATAATTGGTCGCGTGGTGTATTTAATACACCAATGAAAAATTTTTGCCGGCGTTGTACATTTAATTTACTGGCATTGCCAACACTCTTTAATGGCAAGGCATTGGCAAAAAGGTATCAAAGACGCGAAAGTGGGCAATTGGCCGTTATTAGGCCACGTGTTGCAGATAAAGTGATGGCATCCGTCATTAATAAGTTATTGGCAAAAAAATGCGTTTAAGATGATGGCATCCATCATTAATAAGTTATTGGCAAAAAGATAACAAAAAGACACAAAAGTGGGCAAATGCAGATACTCCCAAGCAGCAAGCTGACGTCTTATTGACGAAAATTGTCGCATATACTTTTTTAAAAGCTAAAATGATGCGATATCTTATTTGAAAATTAAAATAGGAAAAAACTCCTTACTGCATGCAATTTCCTTGCAATGCAAAGTACCATCTCTCGGAACACTGTCCAACTTGGAGATGCAGATTTTTCACTAGCCGAAGATTTTTCTTTCAAAGCTAAGTGAGATCACCTACCGCAGACCGCTCTCGAATTATTTTTGTCTAATGGGGTTTAAACGATAAAAAGCGAAGATATTGCAGAAACGTAGTAGTTTATTGTCCATTACGCCATCTATCGGTATGTCAAAAAAACTATTAAATATATATAATATTTTTATTAACACGTCTTTAAAACTTTTAATAAAGTTTTAAACAAAATGTTTACAGCTCCTAACAGTCTACTTTAATATCTTGCCTTCTCGACTAGCCATCACCAATTAATCACACAACACACACTTATTAGGTAATGAATAAATTTAATTAGGGCGTCTTATGCCAAATTAAAAAACTCTTTTCTTTAAAAGAAACTAAAAAGCTAGAAAACCACGTAGAAATGCAAACCGGTCACCTTCGGTCAGAAATTAACGTAGCTAATTTTACCATCATTTTATTTTTATTCGCTCCAAAATACATAATAAACATTTTGTTTGACCTAATTTTTATTTGCATGATTTTTAACAATAAAATGTTATGAAAAGGCCATTTCCTTTAAATTATGTAAAAAAACATAAAATAATGTTGTTTAGCTGCCATTATAAATAAAACAGATCAAAAAAATTGCTTTAATGTTAGTTAAATACCAATGTTAATAATATGGTTTAAAAGTATGAATATGCGTTGAAGGTTTGCCTTCAAAAATCAATATTTATTTGCCTGCAACAAAAACGCGTGCTTTATTTAATCAGGATTGGTATGCCGCCATTTTTGTATGCTTGCCGGCAATTCGCCTGCATGTAAAATTTATTGGCAATTAGGTGTTTATTTAGGGTTGACTTTTTAATGCGTATAAGATATTGGCATAATATTGCCACCAATTGCCAATGCTTTACCATCAATGTTAAGTGTTTTAAAGCAACTTTTTTGCAAACATGTGCAACAGATAACGTGTTTAATAATTAATATGCTTTTATTACAGTTGTTACTTGTAAAATTTACGCTGTACTTAAACAGTCGTGTACAAAAATGCCGTTAGCAGATATGACGTCATTCATATGACACGTTTGACGGTATTTTTGTCGGCTGCCGTTCGCTTTGTGGTCATCTAAGCAGTTTCGTGATCGAATTGACGGCATCTTATTATATTGTCGTGTCACAAAATTATGGAAATTATTCAAACACTTGTACTTGTGACAATATAACATAATATTTTTATTGAAAATGGTAATTGTTTAAACAAATATGTCAACTTAACGAATTACTTTTTATTGAAAATAAAACACATTATGTATTCAATACAACAAATACGTTATTACAAATAGCATTTTCTACAAAACCATGGTTTCGATTTAGGTCGCCTAGATAATCCTACACAACGAATATGTTTCCAAAGAAGACAACCACTACAACAAAGTGCTTTTTGGTCATTTTGATTACTGCACCACACACAGAACAAGACCAGTGCTGCATAAGCCGTTTCTGTTCCACTAGATTAAAAATCTAGTGGAACGGAGAAATCAATTATAGCACAAGCACTTACCTCAGTCTATAACAATAGTTCTCCAGATTCAGGCCGTTTTCAATGATATTTGGTAGAAATTGTTCCCGCAATAATTAACAACCAATTTAACTTTGAATAATCACACACTAGTAGCAGCTGACAATGGCAATATAATAAGATGCCGTCAATTCGATCACGAAACTGCTTAGATGGCCACAAAGTTAATGGCAATCCAAAAAAAATACTGTCAAACGTGTCATATTAATGAAGCCACATATGCTAACGCCATTTTAGTGCACAACCGTTTAACGACAGTTTAAGTACATCGTTAATTATTTTTAGATTATAAGAGCAAAATATTTCTTTAAAATAAAAACAAATCAAAATAATTTGGTAGACACAGTCGGTCAACATTTTTGAAATTTTTACCGGTCTTTGGTTCCTGGAAGGCAAAGTTTAATATGTATTTGTAAAATTTTTAAATAAACACTTTGATTTTACAAAAGAAAGAAAAAAAAGAAAAAATACTGCGTCAGATAATACTTACATTAATACTAGTCGCGCGGTGTATTTTAAACACCGTTTACAAGCAAATATCGATATTGTCATAACTAAATAAAATTTTCAACTAAGACCGTTACAGCACACCAACGACATCCTTTTGCTAAGATACATAGATTCGTAGTAAAATAAATCAGTTTTTAAAGCAAATGGTGATGTCTTTTTTTTTTTAAGATTGGTGTACAAAATACACCGGCGCGCCTAATAAAGGGATAAGAAGAAGAGCTTAAATAAACATATGTCCTAAATATTTTAACTTTTAAAATACAGCGTGACAAATTTAAAATATACAGGGTGCTACAGAATGTTGTTAAAAAAATATTTTTATAAAAAAAAGTTCCTATAAACATGGGTCTGCAAACTCCTTGTTCAGAAAATACAGGGTGTTAAAGTTGTACAATACATTCTCCATAAAAATCAGTTATGGTTTTTGATTTTTTCTTTTTTTTATTATTATTTTTATGTTCGAGAGTTATATCGAGAAAACCAGTAATGTTACGTGTGTTCAATATGCCTACAAAAACACCACAAATTTTCGACTCAATCCCTTAAGCTATTTTTGTTCTATTCGATCGAATTTTTAAAAAGAATTTAAAGGATTACGATTTTGACTTTAAATGATCATAATCTTTAACATAAACAGTTTAAAAGTTTTTATTGATAAAAGTGTTTAAATTTGGGTGAAAAAGTCCTTTTTTTTAATTATTGATTTTTTAAAACTATTTTTCCCATAAATTTAAAAACTTTTTCAATCAAAATGCATAAAAAAATTGTTAAAGATTATGATCATTTAAAGTAAAAATCGTATGTCTTTAATTCTTTTTAAAAAATTCGTTCGAATAAAACAAAACAACGACTTAATGGATTGAATCAAAACCTTGTAGGATTTTTGTAGGCATATTAAACTGTACAAGGCGCACTTAACTTTACTCGTACATTTTTAATATAGCCCCTGATTATCCGAAAAGCCACGATTTACCTTGAAAATTTTTCATCGTAAGACCCCAAAACTAGAAACTTTAAGCTTTAATTATTTTTTAATTCAGTACGACCATTTTTATGTGAAATACAGCCACTAGAAAAACCTCAAAAAATTTGGATTTTTTGTATCCTTTTCATTTTTTCACTAGTGTTCTTTTTTCAAGATGGCCCTCAGCAATTATCTTAGAAAAAAGTTGATTTTCTAAAAGAAACATCTTATCTTTTTTTTTATATTTTAATTTATATTTTTAAAGTAACCATAGTTAAAAACAAGAACTTTACAACGGCCTACAGACTTTGGAACTTGTTGTACGACATGTTTTATAGTCGTACAACTTGCTGATCGACAATGACAGAGACTGTGCGAATATCGTTCGCATGATCTGTGTGCCTTTAAGCCTAGTTTATAAGCTTGCGAAATGCGATTTTCGAATTGCGAATCGTGTTCTGATTGGGCAATTCTAACGAAAACATTGAAAGTCGTTACAAATTCACCAATCATAACACATTTCGCAATTGGAAATGCATCTCGCAAACTTATGAACATTAGATTAGATTAGATTAGATTAGGAGGTGGATTGCATATCCTCTAGCACTGCAACCTGCTCAGGTTTATTGTGTGTCCTCCGTCCATAGGTTAGAGCACGCTATCCAAGCCGGTCTGTTTAATCAGACTCCACAAGCTTGAAACTGGCCCCTTGGTATATTTTGCCGCTTTAGGTTTTTCTTCACCCAGCCTTGCAAACCGCAGACGACAAAGGGCTTCGCAGTAGCACCATACGTGTTCTGCGGTTTCTTCCTCCTCCTGGCAGAACCTACATAGGTTTTCTTCTGCCAGGCCCATAGTTTCCAGGTGTTTATTCAGTCTGCAATGACCTGTCAGTTGACCCACTATTATTCTTACTGCCTTCCGGTTATAATTCAGAAGGTCTTTTGTAAATTCTGGCGAGTAAGCCTTGATGAACACTTTCGCCTGACGCTGTCCTGGTGTTCTCATCCACCAGTCTTGTGATTCCCTCATAATCCATGATCTAATGGATGACCTTACCTGGCATGATGGAATACCACAGTAGGGCTCAGGACCTACCATTGTCCTGCCAGCCCCTCCTTTGCCAATTTATCAGCTTCTTCATTGCCTTCGTGGCCTTCGTGTCCTGGTACCCAGGCAATGGTTAGCTTGTTGGACGCACCCACCTCTTCCAGGGCAATTACGCAGTCCCGCACCAGCTTGGAGCTGATTTTGCATGAACTGAGTGCCCTGATGGCTGCCTGGCTGTCGAATAGATTACTATGGTTTTATCCTCATAGCTCCTTCTGATGATTTCCCTAGCACATTGTTCTATGGCTACAATTTCGGCCTGGAACACAGTAGGGTGTTGTCCGAGACCCAAGTTTATTTTCGTCCTTGGTTTGTCCCCATATATACCTGCTCCCAACTCCTTGGTCATTTTGGAGCCGTCTGTATACCAGATTAGGTATTAAAAGTGTAGGGATATGTTGGGGCGATATAAATATTTTATTTACCTATAGTTAATATTATAGTTGGTTCTTTAATGAAAATGAAAATATGCGATAAAATAAAATCATTCTAAGGAATCCAAAATAACAAAACTAAAACAGGTACCCTAATCAAATATTAAGTAAATATTAAAATAAAATAGTGTAAAATAATATAAAAAGATTATTACGAAGAAAAACTGGCAATATCCTAAAACCAACACATTTTTTGTCCACATTCTTTTAATCGAGCTAGATTCGCAGGGCAAACAGTATAGGAAATGATTCTGTACAGAAAAAAAAAACAAATATTTTTAATAACGATATAATACTGTTATATTAATCATTAATACTTTATAAATTACTATACCAATAAATGCAGTTTTTTGTACTTTTTTGTAACAAAATAGAACACAGTGAACCAAATGTCTAAATTCACAGCTTTAGTCATCCTAATTTTTCTATCACTCTTGCAGCACTGTGTTTCTCATCGTTCGTTAGAATAGATTGTATATATCTTTTAGTCATAAAAAATGTTTAGCTATAATTAAAAAAATAGCTATGTTACAAATCACTCTGGTATGTGTAAAAACTACTGAGTTTGTATCACCACTGGGTAAATTTTGTTTTTGTTGTGTTTAAAAACGTTAAACAATGTTACAAACATTACAACAAATACAAAGCGAAGTTTCAAACTGCTTTCTTAAAAGTCTCAACATTTATTTTTTAGTCACCTGTCTAGTAAGATCTAATGCGTTTGTATTTTTTGGTATCAATGTACTTTTTTGCGGCTCTCTAGTGTCTTTACTTCCAAGTAAAAACTCAAATATTTATTATAAATTTATTTATGGGTAAATTTTAGTAATTTTACTATTTTCTATTATTACTTGTTGATTTATTACTATTAATAAGTAAGAGTGTTTACCCCCCTCTTTATCTATCTTCAATTTTAGGTGATTAAACAATTATAAAACGGTATTATCAATGCGTAGTATTGACGTTTAATTTATGTATTATACGTCAAAGTTGTCATCAATTATTACCGCGGTTAAAACCGTAGAATTTCGATTAATCGCCGTGTCTATAGGAGAGCTCAACTATTAATTTTAAAAAGGAAAAAATAATAATTTTGGAAATTGTTGTTGTCACGTATTGTATTCAGATATAGAAGATATAAACCTTTTTTATTTTTTGTCCCAATAAACCATTTCATATTGACTTTAACAAACAAATTTTTTTTAACCATAACTGAAAATATCTATAGACCTAATTCCTTGTTTCAATTCAAAACTTTTGATGGATTACTAAAAACCTTTATCTTTAAATATCCCAATAATAATAATAAAAAAGATTGGCACACGCCAAGTTGTCTAAAAAGAATGAGACCGCGTTGGTTCTGGTCCTAAGGTTTAGAGACTAAGCCTGTTCAGCCCTATTGATATAATTCACCTGTGGTAATCTCTGTTTAAATCACCAAGATTGGCCGAGAAACATTATCTTTGTTTTAAGCTTCTGGAAGTATTTTAACTTAGTTTTGTTTTTGTTGTGCCGTTTATACTTTTTTAACTGAAGAAAGTTATTAATTATTTTACTGTTTTCTGATAAGTATCACTAAAAATCAAGTGTAATATTTTACACTTAAGGATAATAGATAGTAGATAATAAAACAAGCAATATAAATTTACAAGCTGATAATTCAGGGTCATCTAACAAGGACTGAACCACGAATATTTGTGGCTCTCGTTGTATAATACCTGCCATTTCAGTTATTAATTGTTACATTTGTCTATTTTATATTTTAAATAATCGCAAATATATCATATAATTGAAAATAATTATGTTGTCATTAATAATAAATATGAATTCGTTTTACAAAATAAAAAAATATATAAAAAAACACTCTTAAAACCCAATCAATAAATATTCACCAATTTTATATCATATCTATTTAGTTTTAATCTATGTTTATATACAATTATTCTTTTTGATTCTACGGTAAAAAATAAATGGCTGTTTATATTCAGTCCTTGTCGTATGATCCTGTACATAACATTTAACCAATTCAATACTACAAGTCGAAATAAAAATACTCTAAATCACAAAATAATTTATCATTAAATCTAAAATGAAGTCTCAAAAACAATGGCCTTTCCATTTTTGTCAAACTGTCTAGGTTTTAGCACCAATTTTTTCTCTCCCTTACTATCATTCAACGAACTATCATTCGGACTATTTCCATTCAATATATACAACATCGAATCAGTCATTTTTCCATCACACATATCAGTAGTTAAATGATCTGGATTTGAAATATTGTTAATACTAGATAAACTTTCATTGTGCAGCTCACTGTACGACTGAAAATCGTCGGAGCGACTAGAAAAACTTGAGTCTGTAGGACTGTCAAATATCAGCATGTCTCTACTATTGAGATACTGCTTGAAAGTGTTACTCAGCGACTTGGGACTATCAGTTTTATTCATCTTTGGTTCCTTTTCAGTTAGTTTTTGGTCGTTATTTAAGTGCCCGTCGCTTTTAGACTTTACAAAAGGTTTTTAGAACTTCCAGGTGCCACATCCGTATCCAAAAGTGTCCGTTTTAACCCCTCCACTCCGGATTCATCTAATAAGGTGTCGTTGTTGCCTCGCTTATGGAGCAAACTCGATCTATCACTCTCTGTTTCGTTATTTTGCCGTATATTGCTTTCTTCTTCTTGTAGATGTTGTAACTTCGGGCTGACTTTGGCTAAATTGTTTATGTTTGTTCCAGAGACCAAGAGTACAGGTTTTCGGCTACGGGGCGTCATCATAGTTTCCTAGTGTAAAAAATAATATTTTTTAAGAAATATTGTAAAAAAGTTAACAAATTTGTAGAATTTATTGCTGGCTTTAGCTCTTATTCCTGACTTTAAGTCAAGTTTAACTTATTTTTATTTACCAAAAAAAAAAGTTTTCAATCCGCATAGGCTGTAAGCCTAAATACATACTAACGTACCTTTGCTGGCTTAAGCGAGGCAAGGAGAAGTTTGTTAACATGGGACATAAATACTTGAAGATTTGGAGAAGAAAGAAAAATATCCGCGGATAGCAGGTCCCTTATTGTAGAAACTATAGGGAATAACGAACAAAGTGGAGAGTTAGGGGCCTGTCCAGTTACCAAACCATATAGGAATTTATACGCGTGACACTACAAGTTTCTCGGTTGGGAGCTGCACTAGGGAGGTCTGTCTGTAAGCAAAGCATCATTAATAAGACGAACAGCTCTTCTTTAAATGGAATCAAGAATGCTGTTGGTAGTGGGGAACACCATGATTAAGTTTAAGATAAATTAATCTAGACGAGATTTTGGGGCCTCAATCCAACGTTAAATTAAGGTCCTGGGAAAAAGATATCTGCATCACCCTGCAATTACTTTCCAAGTCAGGCTTAGATATTATTTTGAGAACTTGAACCAAAAACCGGAGTGAGGGTACTGTCGTCAGAAAAACTATGAATGAAATTGTTTGTGGAAGAGGGAAGGTAGTTGATGTAAAGAAGAAACAGAATTGCTGAAAGTACTGAGCTCTGAGGCACCCAGCAGTAATGAAAGTAAACCAAAAAGCCACAATCAGAGTTTAGTTAAAAGACCGTAGGAAGGATGTTTGTTAAGAGAACAAGTCAAAATAGAAACGTGAATAAGGCAAAATTAGATCTACTTTCTGAGAAGTCGGATCCGTCAAGACTCAAATATTAGCAAGGTTTAGTGGGTTTTTGGAAGAACAAAAAGCATACGTTTCTTTTTCGAGACAACTGTTATGGCTTTTTTAGGGCTGTGTTCAAAGACCTAGTCTTCAACTTTATGGGCAAATTAATCGAGAGTAAAGAAAACTTAGTTCTTTTTTGACGATCCGATGTTTGCTCATACCGAAAACAAAGCGCCGATATACTGATAAATTAAGATAATAAAATAATCAGGATTATTAAAATCAAAACTCTGCAGGAACAAATTTTAGAAATCTACGGGAGAAAAATATCTTACATACCGATAAAAATAAAAACAATTTTTAAAATTTGTTACAAAATGTAAAATTATTTGTAGGGAATTAAAAGATACTATCTAATATTTTCTAACTATTATTTTCTGTTGTTCAGTAGCAGACTTGGAGTTACAAAACTTTTTTTTCATGACTGTTAAAAAATGCTGTTTTTTTAATCGTTAAATATAAAGTCCCCTTATTCCAGTATATCTGCAGTATGAGCTTAGTCTTGTAGGAAGGTATAGTTTTAAAGAACTCTTTCGAATAATAGCGCAAAATTGGAGAATATTTTATAGACCAATTGAAACCACTGTTAAAACTAAAATAACACTTGTAAAAACAGCTTGCATTTTACATAATTTTTTGAAAACAAAAAATTGTATTTTTTTGTATTATGACTATCTAGATCCATCCGAAGCTAGGGTGGAAGGCTTTAACAACTTAGGAAATGATCCAATAAGAGCTACGAACAGAGCATTTGATATTCCTGAAAAATATGTTGATTTTTTAAATAGACCCGAACAATAGCTAATTATATATGATATCGAGTCTTTTTATTACATGTTTTTATCATAAACTAAAAATAATGTTAGAAAATTAAAGAATTATAAAAATAAATTGACTAATAAACAAATAACCTCTTAATATTTTTTTAAATACCAAATTCCTACAACAAACACCCCATATAGAAAAAAACATAACTTTCCATTTTCTTGCAGTGCCGATCCGATTTCTTTCCAAACTTTGTCTTTTTTTCTAATATTTCTATAGTCAGTGGGTGAAAACTAATTATAATAAATAATAGGATATTTGTGCACTAATTCTATTAATTTCTATGTTAAATTTCTTTGAGACATTGTGAACAGCCAAAAACACAAGAGATCAAGTCTAGAAACTATGCGGAGTTGCCTCGATACGCGGGAAAAATTGGGCATTCAGCGAAACAAATAATCTTGCTGCTAGGTAGCGTTTAGTAGCTCGGGATACCGCAGTAGTATGTTTGTCTACGTATCCCGCCGTAGAATTACGTCTCAGACGGATCTCGCTACCGTTCCCGCGGTCCCGCGTTGGTTTAAGTGCACCTTGTGATTATCCAAAGATAAAAAAAACCTTTACGCTCCCATCTACGACTGTGACTTGATAAATTTCATTATAGCTAAAATTGTGCATTAAGAAAAAATTATTATAAACAACTTTTATCGATTTTTTCCAAAGTTCCTCATTGTGACACTCTCATAAAAAGGTGACTTTAAAAACACTTAAATTAAAATTTACAAAAATAAACCAATATAATTTCACAAAGGTTATTGTTAATCATGCTTTTTGCCACACAATATGTTACAATTTTTAGTGTTCATGAAAGTAACAAAGACATAAAAACGCAGCATAAACAAAAAAAAAATAAGCACATAAAGATGATGCACACAAAATCAGGCAAATGCAAAAACACATAAATAAGACAAAAACACAATAAAACAAGTTTAACCCAAACTCTCCTTCATTTCTTACCTGCATCGCCCTAGGCATCCTCTGTGCAGATCTCGTTATAGGTGACATACTTTTCCTATCTTGACCTTCGGGGGTGAATACGTCGCCCCCGCTATTAAAATGGGGTCGACAAGCCGGGGTGCTAGTTAGATATTGTCCGACTCCACCCGAGACATCACCTGGTCATAAAAATGTTTGTTATGACCACAACTCTTATAAAATTACATTTAAATGTATGGAAAAAGGTTGAATCGGTTATTTCAAAAGCAACTGACCAAAATACATAAATATACAACTTTGACTAAAAGGAACAATATTTTTTTCGAAAAATATGGGTAAATGAAAAGAAATAATTTTTAAAAAAGTAAGCAAATATACAGAATGTCCGGAAAGTTGAGGTCAAAAATGATAGGGGTGATAGAGTGAGCCAAAATAATGTCAGTACTTTATATAAAAAAGTTCTATCGCGCTTCGTTAGGGAGATATTGGCCTTCAAACGTAGTATAGAAAAACTTATTTCAAATATAAACTTTTGAACTTTTGCCACGGTACCCATGATATTTGGGCTACTAAACTAACCTCATAATAATATTTCTATGTATAGGTAAACGGCTGTTTAGTAAGTCGAAATTATACGGGATACGACGATTTTTTCATTTAATGTATGCATTTTTTAACACTGGTGACAAATTCGACATTTTGCTTTTGACCCTTTAATTCCTTCACCATTTTTGTACGAAAAAGGTATACCTCATTTAAATCGATATTTCAGGACCGTTTTTTCATAAAATCGCAATTTAAATCCAGACATACCAGAATTTTGTATGTAATAAAAAAATCAACTTTTTGATAGTTATTAGAATGTGGTAAAATTATTAAAAATTGTGTTTGTAAGCCCCTTCAACTTTAAAATACAGCTAAAAACTGTATTTAAGAATTTTACCATATTTTAAAAAATTTCTGAAAAAAAAATGGAATTTTTATTACTTACAAAATGCTGGTATGTCTAGACTTGAAATGCGATTTTATAAAGAAATGGTCCAAGATATTAATTCAAATAAAGTATACCTTTTTTTGAACAAAAATAATGAAGGAATTAAGAGGTCATAGCAAAATGTCAATTTGTCACCAATGTTAAAAATGCATAATATGTCTCAGGCAAATGGTTGTTTTAGGCAGAGTGACTTCTGCTTAGGCAACTGCCCTTCTGCCTTGGCAAATGAATTCATGAAAATATTTTTACATAAAAGCCATTTGCCTAGGTAAATGCATTTGCCGTGGACCTTGTTAGGCAAATGACTGTGATATATTTAACAACGATATTAGGCGTACGGCGTGTTTTGCCGACTACAGTAAGCAAAGCAAAGCACTTGTAATTTGATTGGTTCGAACGCGCCATGTCACATTTGAAGCGGTCAGTTGCCGTTTAAACTTTTTTTACTACACTATATTTACACTAGTCTGTTTAAACTATTAACACGGTCATATTGATTTTTAAAGGAATTTATTGACCCAACACTAACACACTCATTTGGCAGAGCATTCCAGTTACGAATTACTCTATTAGAAAAGAAATGCTGACGACACAATTTTCTAAAACGTTCACACACGAGTTTATACTGATGACCCCGCAGTCTTCTATCATTATTAAGTGTGAAAAAATTCAAATTTATGGAGTAATGACGATTGAGGATTTTATAGGTCTCTATTAGATCTCCACGTGTTCTGCGTTCTCTAAGGGTAGTTAAGTTTAATATTTTTAACCTTTCCTCATAACTTAGATCTCGTATAGCAGGTGATAATTTGGTAATCCTTCTTTGCACTTGTTCAAGAGCATGGATGTCTTTAACAAAGTATGGATTCCACACTGGAGCACCATACTCAAGTATGGGACGAATGTAGGTCTTATAGATTTTTCCAAGAATTCAGGAGACATGTTTTTAAATGCACGGGACACCATGTAGGACACCGCGTTGGCTTTTTTGACTATTTTTCCAATATGGGTTGCCCACTTCATGTCTGAGCTTATCAGGATCCCCAGGTCCTCCTGTGTCTGTACTGTTTTAATAGAACTTTGTTTTAAATACAAATTACTGCAGGGGTTATTAGAACCAACATGCAGAACGGAGCATTTATTTTCATTCAAATCTAGCAACCAATTTTCACACCACCTCTCTATGATAAGCAAGTCATTCTCTAGGATGTCAAAGCTTGTTATGGGATTGTTATAGATTTTCGTGTCATCTGCATACAAGGAGACGTTAGACTTAATACACTTCGGCAGGTCAGAGATAAATATATTAAACAAAAGAGGGCCCAGAACTGAACCTTGAGGTACTCCACTGGTTACCCTGAATTCCCGTGAGTAGCTCGTTTCAATCCTCACAGAGCAGGTTCTGTTCGTAAGAAAATCTTCGATCCAACTCAAAAGCCTTCCACGTATACCATACCATTCCAGTTTTTGCAACAATTTTCTATGGCACACTTGGTCAAATGCTCGGCTGAAGTCCAGATATATAATATCAACTGGTTCCCTTTTGTCCAATGATTTTGTCCAGGAGTTTGTGCATTCGAGAAGATTTGACGTAGCTGATCTGCCTGGCAGAAATCCGTGATGTTTTTCTGTAATTACATTATGGTCAATACAAAAACCCGTCAGTTCCTCCACTATTAATTTTTCTAGTATTTTGCACGGAATACATGTTAGGCTAATCTGTCGGTAATTTTGAGGATCAAATTTATCTCCCTTTTTGTAGATTGGGATTATTATAGACTTTTTCCAGTCACTTGGCATTTTTCCCTCATTCATGGAAGCTCGTAACAGAGATGTCAAAGGCTTAATTATGGAAGGGCTATTTTTAGAAAAGCAGGGTTTGTACCATCAGGTCCTGGACTACAGTCAGTCTTCATATTGTTTATTGCCTTAACAACTTTTTCCTCGCTTATGTCAATATTAGTTATAGACACATTGTTTCTTGGTGTCTCGGGAACAACTTGTAAGTCAATTGGCGGCTCCTCCTTATAAGCATTCCGAAATTCATTCGCAAATACTGACGCTATTATTTTTGGGTCGCTTATGATGTCTTTGTTATGACTCTTAAGTATAGGTGTACTAACTCTTGATTGAAGGGAGCTTTTGACGTATCTGTAAAAATTCTTATTACTTTTGCTGTCTATAAGATTACGCTCGTAGTTTTCTCTTGCAACTCTTATACGATTGGTTAGATCATTGTTTAACTCTCTATACGATTGGTAGTCACGTTCATCATTTGATCTTCTGTAAGAGTGCCAGTATTTTCTTTTTCGATTTATTTGCTTCCTTAATTCTTGATTTATCCAGGGTTTCGTTTTGGAGGTTTTTACTTGATATTCAGGAACGAATCTTTTAGTACAGTTGTTAACTTCCTGTAGCCATTGGAGCCACATGGACTCCGTATCACTTAATGACCAAGCCACCGAGTCCAGATACTGATTGATTTCTTTATAGTTTGCAGCAATGAAGTTTTTTTAGTTTTAATCTTGTCTTCAGTTGTACTATGTAAGATCTGACACGTCGCAACAAGTACCGAATGATCACTACAACCAACAGGTGGTTCATGCTCTACCGTTGAGATTAGATCTTGGTCAGATGTTAATAATAAGTCTAGCTGAGATGGTCTAGTGTTTTGCCGAAATCGTGTGGGCTTTTTAATATGTTGTACCAGACTGGTTGACAGATATGTATTCATAAAAATATTGGCGGCTGAATTGTTTTCGGAAGGTGTTGGATTAATCCAGTCCAAGTCAGGGTAATTAAAATCGCCAAATATAAGCAAATTGTCGAACTTTGCACTGGCATCCACAATTGCGACCAGCATGGGCTCGTCGTTTTGAATGTTTACTTTTGGAGGTCTATAGATACTGGCAATGTTTAGTGATATTGTGCCCATTTTAATTTGTAGCCAGGTTGATTCAATTGGATCTAGTGTGTAATCTTTGTTTATTGTTACATGTATCTTTTGGCCCATAAATTCATCCCTAACATAAATACAGGTGCCACCACCTTTACCAGTTTTGCGATCGTTTCTGTATATAGTAAAATTTGAGATGTTTACTAGACTGTCTGGTATTCTTGAGGTTAGCCATGTCTCAGTTATAAATATTACTACTGGATTTATGTTTTGAATAACCAACAAAAACTCACTGAATTTGGCTAATAAAGAGGCTATGTTTGTGTAGAAGAACCTAATTTCTGTGGCTACCTGGTCAGATTTGGCAACTAGCTTATCAGGATTGGCTACTTTATCATTGCAAGTCATGGGCTGCTTTCTTATGGGACTGGCATCGACTTTTGCAGCATTTATTCTAAAAAAGTGTTTTCTTTTTCTGTCGCGTAATTTGTTTGTTGCTTAAGACGATTTACTCTATTTATAAATACTGGACATTTAGGGTCTCTGGCTGTATGTTTTCTCTCTGATAAACCTAGTTTTTTGCAGTTGGGACAGTCTAATTCCTTACTTTCTGGACATTCTTTACCATCATGTTCTTGTCCACACTTGTGACAGCATACTTTTTCTCTGCAGTATTTAGCGACGTGCCCAAATCTGCAGCATTTAAAACACATTGACACATTTGTATACTCCTGAACATGCACCCTCATTAGATCGAAGCAGACCTTTTCTTGTTTCATAAACCAGCGAAAAACTTCGGGCTTTGTTTGAAATATCCAGTTTTCCTTTGACTTGTTTCTACATTCTTTTTTGGTAATAAATTTGAACTTAGTTTTTACGTCCTTTCCAAAGAGTTCAACTATTTCTGAATTTTCCACTAACAACTCCCTAATAAAATCTTCTGTTGAGAAACCTTTTATTATTCCTGTAATCATTATCATAGGGTCCGTATTTTCCAGGTCTTTAATGTAAAATATATTTTTGTTTGTCAGACTTTCTTGCAATTTTTTTTTTGAGTTTCGTTCTGGCACTCCACTAGTACACCTCCACTATGTAGATGTGTCACTCTTTTAAATCCACCTTGAATCTCGTTCTTAGTGATAGATTGTTTTATTTCTTCCATTACTTTTCTAGAGTCTTGATGGTTCTTGCTTCTGACAATTGTTTCAAACTTGTGCTTTTGTGGGGGCGTGACCCAGGGTGTCCCTACCTTTTGAATCTCAGTTCTCCTTTCAAGTTTTGCTGCGCCACTGTATGTTCTTATTTGGTGTAAGTTTGTCTTAGGTGCTTCCGTTAACGCATTTTGTGGTTTTATTGTTTGAAATTGCATGTTTTCTTTATTTGAGGGTGTCTGATGGGTTTGTCTCAGTTGAAAGTTTTCTTTTTCCAGTTGACCAATTTTATAGGCTAGTAAGGTTAGATTTCTCTGTGCCAAAAATAACGCCGAATTTATTTGATCTTGATAAAGAGTATCCATTTGTTCTCTTGTGTTGTCCGATTCCTTGATTGTAACAGCATAAACTGTGTCAAGAGCTCCTAAAATATTATTAAGGATGTTCTCATTATCAACATTATCTTTAGGGCCGATGTTGCTTGCGCAATTTCCTTTATCTGCCAATGTACTTTGTTTATCACTAGTTTGCCCAACGTCAGACTGTTTCCTGATCTTATGACGTGA
Source organism: Listronotus bonariensis (assembly GCA_014170235.1). Classification (NCBI taxonomy): domain Eukaryota; kingdom Metazoa; phylum Arthropoda; class Insecta; order Coleoptera; family Curculionidae; genus Listronotus; species Listronotus bonariensis. The sequence continues at coordinate 48,436 of JACEGR010000487.1, read as the reverse complement.
TAATGAACTTGGACTTGATTCTGATCGTGGCCTCTTTGGATAAATCACCTCCTTTTCGAATACATCTTGATTTAAATTTTTAGATGAATCTGGAGTAAAATGATTTAGTGGAGTAAAATTATTACTAATATTAGAGTCACTGGGCGGGGGCGTTCGAGCAACAGTTTTCTTAGGTTTAAAGACATTATCCAAATCATTTTCATGTGTTAGATTATTACCACTAGTATTACCAGACTCTGTATCTGACTGCAGAACTTTTGTTGAACTCTGTATAAAATTGCCTTTATTTATTGCAAGTTTAAATGCCTTAGGTTTATCGCCGTAAGTTCTAATAACAGCTCCTTTTTTTATGTTATCTAAATCACTTGTTGACTGTGATCTATGTTTATCAGTTTTATTTACGATATCTTTTTTCAGCACATCTTTATCTATATTTAAGATATTAGCTTCTTTACCATCACTCTGATCTCCCATGATTAAGAGATAAGGTTTTTATAGTGATATGCCCGAGAGCCAACAATTTAATTTTTTTTTTTTTTTGCCCAATTTTATTTTATTATACTGTTTTTTTATATCAAGATATCCGAGAAATTTATTCCAACAAGCATTTAAAATTGTACTTTAATTATATTTTTATTTAATTTACACTTTATTTTATGTGAGCGAACCGAGTGTAGTAATTATACACTATGATTACACTACTTATACTGTTTGTGAATATAGACTTTGACGCCTAATTCGAAGGAAATACCCCGAAATAAACGCCGTTTTTTCGGAGCGATAATAAACAAGACTGGGGGTTAAGGGTTTAAAAGTGGGCGCCGTCCAATTTTTTGGAAAACGCCCCCTCACAAATATCTTGACGTGTTGCGACGATCTTAATTTTTGTCTCTTTCACAGATAAATTGAGTGGTGAGTTTTAAAAATGAACACGCCTGTATATTCATATGTCGTTTTCTTCTAATTTTTCATCACCCCCTATATTTTGTCAGTAGAGACACATAGACACACTGTTTTCATGTCTAGTTTGTTTATATTTGTCTGACAGCATTCTCCATATAGCAATAAGCAAATATCTGCAATAAGCAATCATTTAAGCCCAAAAAATATTCTTTCAGAAGGCTAACTTTTAATATTTTTATTTTTGTGAAAATGTTTAGTATGTATATGACCGATGACAAGACACATTATGCTACTATACAGTATGATTTATTATTTAAGCAAAGCAAGAAAATTACTTACATTCAATAACTTCATCACTACTGGCATTTTTAAAGCTGCGGCACCCGGATCTTTTCACATTCTCAATAGTTTTTATAAACATGTGTTTCTTGATTGAATCGCCAGAAACTTTTGTTCTTTGGCACTGAACTTTTCTGATAGCTTGAAGTGGAGTTCCCTCAAGAAAAAAAAACTCGGTATCGATGTAAGAGATGAGAGTTGGTTAAGTTCTAGGCGTAATGCCGTTATACTAATGCCCGAATAGTGGCCGAGCGAAAATAAAAATCCGGTTACTCACGGGAATGTCCGAGAAACCAAGAATTCAGTATCCATTTTTTTAAGGCCGTGTTAGTGACTATTTTGAAGAGCCACATGCACTTTCTCACAGCGCTTTATGCTCTTCAAGAAAATGTTTGTATTTTGCCGATACGACTGATTTGTTTTTTCGCTTACCATCATAAGCTTCACTTTTCAAATACAGACCAGGATGAACGTCGTATCGGAAAATAAAAACATTTCTTGAAGATCATAAAAGTGCCTCTAAAGAAAGTGCCATTGGTTTTTAAAAATAATAACTAACAGGGCCTTAAAAATAAAACGGATAATTGAATTTTTCGTTTTTTTTTTTACGGATATCTCCGACAGTGCCGTTTCTGGGTTTTGTGTCACCCCTGTGCAGAAAGAGAAAATGCCGCCCCCACAGATACAAAAAATTTTTGAAGAGTAAAAAAAGGTCCGCACTTCTTCAACTGGTTCAAATAAAAAAGGCTTTCTGAGTACACCTGCCGCACCCCGCCAGAAACGGCCTTGTCTCCGGAAGTAAACGAAATTTTTTAAATTTCTTACCCAATTATTCAGCATTAAGATGCGCAACTTTGTCTTAATTTAACCAACTTTCTATCTCTTATATGTAATTGCTTTCAAGATAGCAATGCTAATGCATCCAATTTGTTACACCTACTGCAGTATGGTTAAAAAAATTAGGGGCAGATTCTACTATTAAAAAAATAAAAAAGTTCAAATAAACATGGGTCTGCAAATATCCCTGTCTCCAAGATACAGGGTGTTAAACTTGTAAAAAAAAAATGTCTTTTTTAAATATCTTAAATATCTTTTTACCGAATTTTATTCTAATTTGGCCATGGTATTTGCGGTATTAAGGGTTTTTTTAAGCCCAGTGGCGTCTCGAGCGGCAAATGAAAAATATTTTTAACCAAAAAACGGTACGCCACTGACTGCATATATTATGTGTTTAAAATGTTTGTGCTTTCTTTAGATAAAGCTGAACAAAAATACAGCTTTGCTGGAGTTTTTGGATCTCGCTTAGTTAGTTAAGAAAAACATCCATAATTGCTAGACCATGAAAGAATTGCACCTGGAGCTTCTTCTTTTAAAATTAGGTTTTCTCATTTTATTACCATATTATGTAACAACAACAATAAATACTTGTTCTAAATAAGGTTTACATCCAGTAACACAATTTTTACTAAAATAATGTTTTGAATTTTTCAACTTTTTTGAAAACTTTTACACCTGTATCCGAGCCTGTATCTTAAGAACGAAAAATTTGCAGACCCATATTTAAAATGAATTTTCTTTAAATTTTTCAATGTAGAATCTACCCTTAAATTTTCTTTAACAGCATTCTGTAACACCGTACAGTAGAAGTAGATATAAATTACTTCATCACAGACACTAGATTACCATATTTGGCAACAATGTCTCATCATACTCAATATACAACACCCTATAAAAACTAAAAATAGGGTTTAGCTCATGCAGTGTTGTCATACCCGGACCATTCTCCCTTATTAAACCGTTTGACTAGCTTTCGTTTCTTTGAACTTCTCTCCGGCAAGCTTTGGAATCGTGAAAGCATAAAGTTGAGCCAGTGCTGGCCCTGTGACATTTTCTTCGTTTTCTAGCAGTTAATTTATTGTCGACAAACGTAAAAACAGTATGAGCTGCACCTGAAAGAAGTAATTCATTTTTAAACGCCCCAAAATAAAAAATGTCAGAAGTCTCGGGACAGACCATGGTATGAATTATTTACTACTGATAATTAAAAATCGCGGCTGAGTCATAGCCAGTATCATAAGTAAACAAACAGCACAGTTCCACAAAAAAGTTGGTGGTCTGAACGACTAGACCATGGTATCTAATGTTTTTGGGGTCGCTAAATCCGAATCTGGGGCTGGCTTGACCCCATCAAGTCATAATCAAGGTCATTAAAAGGTCAAATCATCAAAAATAGACCACAATCTTAGTATTTTATGCTTTTGGAAACGCTGAATCGAATCGGGGTCAGCTTGAGCCCATCAGATCATGGTCATTTCAAGGTCAAATCATCAAAATTTATCAAAATTTACCACAAAAGTGGTTTCTTTATGTTTTGGGGTCGCCAAATCCTAACTGGGATGGTACGCCTTATTGCATTTCTCTAAAATAAAATCTGTGTTTGAATCCCCATTTATTCTAGAAAATATTTGATCTCTTGACTTTTTGTTTGATGTACGGTTTTAAATAAATAAATATATATTTTTTTAATTGACGGATCAGGCCATTTTATAATAAATTCTGTAGGACAATCAAATTATAACAATATTATAAATACTATTAAAATTATACTACTAAACAACATTAAATACATTTATAAAACCTTAACGAAAAATAAAATAAACTAAGGCAGTCATTAATGATCTCAGCAGGACTGGCCCCCAACAAGATTTTCGGCATGGTCAGTCTGTATTCCTAATATGAAATTCTACATTAAAAATTAATATTTGTTATTTATTCTTTAATTAGATAGGTTTTAGACCATGCCGAGAAATGGTTTTTAATTATTTACGCGAAAACAGTACATCAAACAAAAAAAGTCAAGAGACCAAATTTGTTCTAAACTAAATGGATATTTAAAAAAAAATAATTTATTTTAGAAAAATGTAGTAGCACTACTAATTTTTTCTCAAAAAATATTTTACCTTAAATCCCTCATGGACGAGACTGTGTGAAATTTTTTTTTCTGGTATGTCAAAAAATGTCTTTTGATGCATAAGAGATGTCTTCCAAATTTTTTAAAATTAGCTTAATTTGTAAATATATTAAAAATATGTTAAAAAATGATAAGTTTTTAAAATTTTTAACACCCCGTAGTTCAAAAACTAAGATGTTTAGGACATATGCTCATATGAACTTTTCTTCATATACTTTTGTGTAGAATCACCACTTAAAATATACAAACGGAATTTCCGGATAGCCTGTTTTAATAATGAATACCTAGTAACGACAGTTACTGACTTTTAAACCAATAAAATAATTTTTATTGTGGTAACCAGGGTTACTGACTTTTAAGCCAATTTAATACATATTTTGTTCAGGTGTTTTTCTTGATTTATAGTGCCTAAAGGACAGAACTTTAGACCCCACTATAAAAGAATATAAATAAAAGTGGTAAACTTAATTTAACCTATTTAAAGCTCTTTATTGAACATGCTGTTTCTGGACGCCCAGTACATTTATTTATTTCATATCAATTAAAGTCTTTAAATAATAAAGTACATACTATTATTTTTATCAGACTATAAATAAACTTACCTTTTACTGAATCATTCAAAACACTCGCCTGCTCATAATGAGCCCTAAAATCCACCAGAACCTGTGTAGGAATATTAAACAGTTCTGGCAATTTCCTTATCATAAACGCCACTGTTCCAAAAAGTGTCTGTGAGTCCTTCAGTAACAATTCAGGAGCTAATTTTTCTCGGGCATAACAAATGAGGAGTAAAAAGCTTAGCTAAATTTTCAGAAGACATTCTATTGTATTTTTCATAAAGTGTCACTTTATACAAAAAGTTCAAAGATGTCTCTTAACAAGTGTTTGTTTTCCTTCGGAAGCAGAAGAAATAAAAGCTGAAGGCTTTGTAATATTTTAGTTTCATGACTAGGATCATCCAGTCTTAAAGTCTCTGCAATTTGGCAATAGGTTGGAAATTGAATGTCTGTGGTGAGAGGTTCAGGAAGTTCTGATAAAAACCTTTCAAGACTGATGCACAATCATGGAGAGTAAAAGAGTTTTCTTTGAAAGTTTATGGTTTGACCTTGGAGTAGTAGGTTTTTAAGGTCATTTTGGCGTTCCAGTGACCCTGTCCGTCGAAATATACCTTCTGCTTTTAGATCTGGAAAAAATATTTAAAGCTAAAATGGGTAGAAGTAGAGGTAAACAAGCAAAAATCTAATATTAAATCTTGTAAAAATACAAGAATTTAATATCACGTTTTAATGCTGATAATACTCACTTTCATCATCTTTAATAAAGTTTATTAACTGGTGTATTTGGTTTACTGATTCCTGGTTTAATGAAGCACCCTCATTTACATTTCTATGTTTGCCTTTCTTTCCAAAAGGAACCAAATTCCATTTTCTAAGTTTAACTTTCTCATAAAAGCATTCACTTCTAAAATAAAATAATATAAAGTTGATTTTTGTTACTTATTATGTTTATTTAAGAATTATAATAAGCTAAATATCACTTACTCTTCTGTTGTCATATTCAATAAAAATGATAAATGCATTTTAACCAAAACGTAAAATTGCTCGGTATGTTCTTTTTTAAACAGTTCCACAAAAACTTTCATCTTCGTTAGAATTTTCGTTCGAACACATTTTAGTTTTCAACGAAAACGGAAAATCAAATCGTTTTTGAGGTTATTTTAGAAAAAATGTAAAAATTATTCCTTTTAAATCATTTTTATAACATAAATGTGGGTTCATTTTAAAATATAAATAATACGATATTAAACACAAGACTTTAACACCAATAAAATTATAGTATAATTAAATAATTATTGATATAAAGTTTGTAAACAGTTTGAAGTAAACGGTAACCTTGCCATCTTTCAAAATTTTAAAAACCAAAACCGAACAACCTATTAGCTGGCAAACCAAACATACAGATATGACGTCAAGTAGTTTTCAGGATACTTATCATAAATTTCCAGGATATTTACCGGCGTTAGAAAATTTATAACATCCGAATATTAAACGTTGAAAATCTGCCAACGTCAACATTGGAAAAATAAATAAAGGCCAGATAAAAATTATTTAGATAAAAAGTTCTATTAATTTTTAAGAAAAGTTGCTTTTATGTATTTAATTTGCAATAGGCAATGAAGAAACCGTTTTAACAGTAATATATGTAGTGGTAAACCTTTAACAAATAGATATAAATATGATATCAAGTCAAAGTTTATGTAAAGATGAGATTACAAACTTATCATCTACAAATTTTACCAAAAATACTATTTGTAATTTGAGCATGGAAGAAGTAAGCAGTCTAGAAGACAAAAATGGTAATTTAGAATTGGTTAATGAAAATGTACCAACAGCGGTGATTGGGAAAGTGTGTCGAACCTGTTTAGACTTAATTCAACATGAATCCTGTGTATCTTTAAATTCGGAAAATAATTTAGAAAATATGTTAACTATGTGCCTTCCACAATTAAATTTACTTTTAACAAATGACCCAGTAGTATGCCAAAAGTGCTTTACAATGTTAGAAAACTTTTATACTTTCTGATAAATTGCTGTAATACAGAGAAGAAGTTAGAAAATTATTGCACTACACATAATCTTACAACTCCTTTTAACCTATGTGATATGGTGAAAAGTAAATTAGATGAAAATATAAAATTTTTATGTGTTAAAATGGAAGATGAAGATAACCCAATCAGTGTAACTAACGATCAGCCAGAAAATATAGATCTAGATGTAGATACAAACTCAAATGATGCTGAAGTCAAAAGTGAAGATGAAATGTTTTCAGATTATAATCCAGAGGAACCATGCAGTACAGATTCTGAACAAAAAAAGAAACCGCTAAAAGGAAAAAAAAGACACTTAAAAGAAAATCTACCAAATCAAAATCCCAAGAAAATAAAACACTTTTTTCGGAGGATCTGGCAGAAGCTATTGTCAAATGTGAGACATGTAATAAAAAAATTTCCCTCTAAATGGGCACTAGATAGGCACACACCTGTGCATAATACAGATCGATTATTGGAATGTGATGAATGTCACATGGAATTTAGATATAAACATAGTTTTCTAGAAACACATGTTAGCTCATTTAAATGGGGCACCTATAACAAACCATTTGCTTGTGATTGTGGTAAATATTTCAATAGAAAAGCAAAGTTAAAGAAACATCAGCAAATACATGTTAAGAAAGACAAGCCATTTGGATGTGAAAACTGTGGAAAGAGATTTATTGATCAAGAGGTAGGTTTTACATCAGATAAAGAAAGTAACCACAATAGGTAATTTTTTTAAAAGCTTAGACCGAGGCTTGGACCAATACATTTTTTACAAAAATAGGTCAACTAATTTTTAATATTACACAATATAGGACAAGAAGTACTTGATGAGTTTCAGGGAAAATAGTTCTAGAAATTAAGCCTTGGAAACAATAATTTTGTTAAATTTTTAATAGAAATTTTACAGTTTTGAGCCTATTAGCTTAAAAATAAAGAGTAATATTGTTTTTTAAGCCATTCATCGTTTATTATTAAAACTTTGCTAACTGATTCTTATAGTTTTTGGTTTACACTTAATAAAAGAATTTGACAATCTTAGTAATTTGGACTTTAAATTATAAATAGTGATTGTCATTTGTAAGAAATATGCAGGGACATCCGAGTTAAAGTGATCACCATTTGTAACCCTGTTATCACTCAAGATACAAAAATTGTTTAAATTAGCAAACTAGTAGCATTTTTAACACTCTTGTAATATTATATATTATACATTACAGCAATGAATATGGTGGAAATTTAACATAAGTTTCCTTTTTTCCAAAACAATGAGAGAAAGACATATCAAATGTGGCATTTTCCTAAAGCTCTGTGAAATACCTTTCTAATGGTGATACAATAGAATAGAATAGAAATAGAATAGAAAAAAGCTTTATTATCTGAAGAATACAAAGTTCTTATTGATAAAGCGGTTGATTGCACCTAAATTTTAAAAATAAACAATTAAAAACATCAACATAACTTTAGCTTAAAAACAATGATACAAGTATTTATAATAGGTTATCACAGACAATGAATATAGGCTACTAAACACTATCAGATAAAATTAGATAAGCTACTAACAACCACAAATATATAAAAAACAAAATTTAGAATTCAAAAGAAGTCAGTAAAATCACAGATATAAATTATAACATTAAAAGAGTTTAAAACCTAACAATTTAAATACCCTCACAACATACATTTATGATAAAACAAAGTCAATAATTATAAAAAGTTTCCATAAATAAACAAACAACAATCATTAAACTGGGCAAGTCAAAAATATAAAAATTTAAAATAGGCAAATATAAAATCATTCCAACCGACCAAGTCGAGAAGCTCAAATCACAATTAAAAATTTAAGACAAAATCAGTAGTGGGTTTCATTAAAAAACTCATCAACTGTATAGTAAGCTTTTGAAACTAAAATGTTTTTTACCGCTTTCCGAAATTTTTCTCACTATTAAGTTTTTTAATTCTTAAAGGCAGATGATTAAACATTTTCCTACTTTTATACAAGATAGAATCCCTGACTTGACTTGTGGAAGGTATAGGTAATTTAATACTATAAATACACAGGGTGTTTCTTTAAAAGTTCTATTTTACTCTTAAAACCTGCTGCCTCTTTATAAAGTTCTATTTTACTCTTAAAACCTGCCGTATATCCAAAACTATGAAAAATTGGATATATCACATGTGGTATTTTTAAAGGTTTTTGAAAGATCTTTCTTATGGTGATTAAATATACAGGGTGTTCCATTTAAAAAAAAGGTTATTTTGCTGTATAACTAAAAAGCCAATTGTTATTTGTTTTTTCTACTTTTTAATCTTAAAGAGCAATAAAAATGCTAATTTAAACTGTTTTGTATTTTGATTAATACCAAAGTTACCAATAGCAAACAGTAAATTTGGATGACCCTGTTATAAGTTGGACTACTGAAATACCCCAATTTTAATTTGTAATAATTTTTAGTCTCTAAATGGCCATGTATTTCGAGTACACGCCAGTGAAAAAGCCTTTAGTTGTGAGGTATGTGGAAACAAATACAGCAGCAAATCGGGGCTAGATGTCCACTTTAAGACACACTTTCCCAGCGACAAACCAAAGCCAGAACCGGACCTTATGTGCGATTTCTGTGGCAAGCTGTTCTACAGAAAATATGGTCTTGAGAAACATCGTATGAGTCATACAGGAGATAAACCACATGAGTGTGAAGAGTGTGGCATGAAATTTAAAGAAAGGTAAATATATTTGGATTAGGTAATTAATGAACAGAAAAAATTGGTGCATAAATAAAAAGTCTGAGAAAACAATGTACTTTAGGGTGGAACGAAAAACATTTTTATTTTCAAATCGTTTTCGGACAGTCTTCAAAATGTGCCTTTGGATGCACGAAAACTCTTGTTAAAATATGAACTTTTTATCTTCAGGTTCCTCACTGGCTCTGAAATTCGCTAAATATCTTATTTTTTTGTTTTTTCCAAGTGAGTTAAGAATACATATTTTACATAATGTAATGTATACATAATGTAATGTATGGTAAAAAAATGTTTATTAAAATATATTAGTTAGTATGTATGTCTGAAGGTTTGTTTAACTATTTAAAAACTACCTGTGTATGGCCAAATTGCGATTAAATATAGTGTGCTGGTAATAATGTAATTTCGCAATGTTTACGTCGGTACTGGCGATAACTTGCGTTATTAGAGGATATTAGAATGGTGTATAAAAGCAATTTATTATAAACACTAAATAACATGCAGGCCAGGAGAGCTAGAGTCTATCATGGCAAGTCTTGCTCAGTTAAAATACAAATGCTAATTGCTTTGGTAGTTTAAAATATTACACCATTAATTGCAATATAGGTATAAAAAAGCATTAGGGAAAAACATATAATTGTTCTGGGTTAAATCAATTGAAAAAAAAGGTTGTAAAGTTGGCTTACGTACAATAAATATATGTGATAATATCAAAAGTATTTACTTAAATTATACAGATCAACTACAAGTAACAATGTGGCATTAACAATTTATTTCCAACTTTTAAAAAAATAAAAGAAAATTAAACAATTTACACCACATTCACTTGTCACTGCACTTCCTACTTGACGGAAACATGTAAATGTATTATTGTATACCGCAAACCGCTCAAAGTAAGAGAGAAACAGATGTCAAACGCGGAAGCCGAATGTGCCTCTTCTGCGCTCTCGCTTGCACTTCAAGCTTTAAATGGAACGTTGCATGAGTCATGTTTTTTGTGCATGCAGCCGGCTCCATCGAATTATAAGACGTTATCACGTCAATAAACTTTCACAGTTATCTAGTTTTGCCATATATTATTTTTAATTTTTTCGTCTTTGGGGATGGAAAGTTCATTAAAATGGAATATAAAAATCTTTTGGAGATATGCTCTATATTTATAAAAAATCTTTATCTTAAGGGAGATTAAAGTTCCTTTTGGAGTGAACAGATATCCTTATCCCTTTCATCCCGAGTCCCACAGCAGTTTCATTGATCCGACTCGTTTTAAATCGGGCAGGTCAAATGTCTTAAAAAAAAAAAAAAAAAAAAGAAATGTGGGTCTCTGGTGTAAATGGTAAATAAAGTTCATCTGATACAGTAATATGTTTTTTCCAAAATTTTTTTTTTCATACCTTTATCGTAACTAATGGTACAATATTGTTAACCGCCAAAAATGCTTCTAGTATCTGCCCTAGCTGATACAGTCGGATAAGCCTTGCATTGATACACTTGAGCTCTCCTGATCTGCTTTTAATTTATTGTTTATGATGAATTGTTTTTAAACACTATTCTAATATCCTCTAATAACGTAGGTTTCGCCAGTACGACCATAAACGTTTCCAAATGCCATTATTACCAGCGCGCTATATTTAATCAGAAATTAGCCATAGGCGGGCAGTTTTTAAAAGGTTAAAGAAACCTTCAGACATACAAATTAAGTAATATTTTTTAAATAACATTTTTTTAACATCATTATAAACATAGTAAGCTTTAAGAATTATGTAAAACATGTATTCTTAGATATTTAAATTCACTCGAAAAAATCAATTAAATTAAGACATTTAATAAATTTCAGGGCCAATAAGGAACCTGAAGATAAAAAGTTAAAGAGTTTTAACACGAGTTTTCGTACATCCAGAGGCAGGGGCGGTCATATCGACTTTCTAAGGGGGGCCATAGGCCGAGAACAAAGTGTGAGAGGTGCCAAAAAACAAAAATCTAGAAAGAAACAAAATTTTCAAGAGCAAAAAAAAAAAAAGGAAGGTCCCCTCACCTATTTTTATTGTTGTTCTTTATAAAATTACAAAAAAAACTCCCACACATTTGAAAAGCAAAAAGAAAAAGTCCTTACTTCTCACTTTTCAATTCCATGATCACCATCACCCCCGGACCAGCCCTGAGGGGGGCATATCATCATTAAATGCCCATATTTGCCATTACATATGTATGAAATACAAAGGATGTGGTATGTGCCCCTGTCCAGAGGTACATTTTGAAGACTGTCCAAAAACGATTTGGCCAAATTCGACGCTTTTTTAGAAAACTCATGTTTTTTACATAAAAACTGACCCCCGTTTGCTCAATTTTCATGCCAAACTTACTGGCGAGAAGCACAATTCGCTATCTTTTGTAGTTTACTCACAACAGTGTGTTTCTTATCTTGCGTTTTCTTTCATCCTTCATAAATTTTTTATTTTAGCGGATTTTTTAGTTCAGTAAAAATATTTTAACAGCAATTTTTATGCAAATTACAGATATGCTTTTAATTTTTGATTTATTTATTTATTTTTGTAAATTTTAAATGGAGTATATTACGTATATTATTTTTGTATTAAAATGGTAAAAAAATTTCTTTTTAAAAATGTTTCTGACCTTGTCTTTAAGCCGTGGTTTGGCACTTATTATTGATATTGGTTAAAAGTAGGCCATGAAAAAGTAATCACGTCTTACTTTTTTAATTTTTGTATTTTTTAATGCAAAAACCATTTATATTAAAAATTAAATACCGCAAAAAGGTAAAGAATAATCCCATTTTAAGAATAAACTAATTTATTCTTTTTTACCCTAAGATCTTTTTAATCAGGTTTTATAACAAACAAAATGGTTGTTTCTTGTTGGATCTTTAATTTTTTATGTTATTATTTTTAACTTTAGATACTCTAAATCTTTATAATAAATCTCATTTTTGCATAAACGATATTTTGACAAAACCTATATTACCAGAGAGATATACAGGGTGTTTCCTAATTGCGGTAAGAAAATTTAAGGGCGTAATCCTGAGCTATTTTTCCGAAAAAATTCATATATACATGAGTCCTCAAGTTTTTCATTGCCAAGATAGAGGGTGTTAAACTTTTTAGAAAACTTTAAAAAATTTAAAAACTCTTTTTTAGTAAAATTTGTTAGACTATATAAAAACGTTATTTAATTTAGTATTTATTGTTGTCGTTACATAATTGCTAGTAAGAAGTTACAACACTTAATTTTTAAAAGACAACAATGCCCTTGTGTGGTCATGGATTATGTAGGTTAGCAGGTAGAAAACTAAGCAAGCTACTCAAAATTGTTTCAAAACAAACACATTATATGTTAAGATGTTTCATATAGAGTTACTAAAATGTCAGTGGCGTACATTTTTGGTCAATAATATTGGCCGCCGCCACTGATCTCACTAATGATAATTGGTTTCGGGCTAAATTAAATTCCTGTTTTAACAAATACCACAGGTAAATTTTATTAAAATCGGATAAGGCATATTTAAGATATTATTATAAACCAGATTGTCTTTTTAAAGTTTAACACCCTGTATCTTAGAAACAAGGCACCTTGTGATCTATGTTTATATGAACATTTTTTTCATAAAATTGGCTCAGGAATATGTCCCTAAATTTTCTTACGGCAATTAGGAAACACCTGGGTTAAAATCCCTGATTCGCACCTAGGAATTTTAATCCAGGGGTTTTACCCTGGGTAAAAAGTATTTGACCTTTGATGATTCACACCTGCGAGTCATGGAGCCCCCAGATGATGCTAGCCCTCCCAGGAAAAATGTACCATATAGGCATATGTGTACTTATAATTTATTTTGCTCTTCAAAATTTTACCTCTTACCATCATTCCAATTTATTTTAGGCCCCCTCAGGTTCAGTGGCTAGTTACGCCTATGGGTAAGGGACTAATTTTTCCTATGGGTGACGATTTTTGGACTAAATTCCCTACCTAAATAACCCATCGGTTAGATTAGATTAGATTAGCTTGGTGGCGGATTGTAATCCTCAATCACTGTAACCTGCTCAAGTTTATTGTGTATCCTACATCCATATATGTTAGAGCAGGCTATCCAAGCCGGTCTTTTCATCAGACTCTACAAGCTTAAAACGGGCTTCTTGGTAAATTTTGCCGCTTTAGGTTTTTCCTCACCCAGCCTTACAAACCGTAGACGACAAAGGGCTTCACAGTATGTGTTCTGCGGTTTCTTTTTCTTCCTGGCGGAACCTGCATAGGTTTTCTTCTACCAGGCTTATTGTTTCCAGGTGTTTATTCAGTTTGGAATGACCTGTTAGTTGACCCACTACCCATCGGTTGGTGCTACCAAAAGTCGTGATTGTGTTTTGTATGTGCATTGATATAATTTCTCCCGTATTCTTGAAAAAACCCCGACAATCAGCCGATGGGTGATGACTCATGCGTCACGGGTGAACAATGAAAACCCAAGTGGGAATAAGCTTATGAGGGCCCCCACAGACGTGCAGGTGTACCCACGGTCTGCCCACGGTAGACCTGTACAGTTTTTTATTCAGGTAGACCTGACACCTGAGCGTGTGTGGCGCAATCAGGTATAACTGTACAGTTTTAACTGCACAGTTTTTTTCTCCGGTCGGCCGTAAACAGATTTCTTTTTAATGAATAATAAAGTTTAACAGGTAAAGGATATAATAATTAAAAATTATATAATTTAAATAAATGTTTAGGTTAAATGACAAATACCGTATTGCTGTGCCACAATATATGTAAATAGTTTCGTTTTATTTTATTGTTTTTGGGGCGCAGGGATCTTGGGGTCAATAAAATCGTATAGGTAAACGGGGCGCAAATGTTTTCTTTAAAGTAAAGGTATCGAAATAAAATGTTGGTCTATTTTTAAAAATTTTACTAATTACGAAACATTTATTGCATCAAAAAATATTTACATTCTTTTGTTTACTCTCATTTGAAAATGTAAAATTTTTGTAGGCTATTAAATTTTTCCACTCACACTTTCAATTACTGATACCGACATTTTCTCACTATTAAAATCTTGAGTGGAAATCTTTTCGCACATCAATTCACTATTACAATGAGAACTGAACTGACTAAGTGGTATACAAATTATTAGTGTCAATTATAGGAATTCTTACCTGCCCTGACCCACACCCCTCTCGGGAAGGGCTGGCGCCCCATTTACCTATGATATAAACGTAACCTTACAGGCGTGCAGGTAAAAGAGATATTTTCGCGCCCCGTTTACCTCCGTCCATTTTTGCCAATGCGTGGTAAGAAGACAGTCTAAAGAATTAAGGTGACACATTGCATATTAATTTATGTTTACGTTTTGTTTTTATAAACTATTTTTAGGAAAACATTTAGGTTTAAAATAATGGTCCCCCTCCCGCTTAACATCAAATAAAGGTGTTTCGATATTGATTAAGAGTTACTGAATTAAGTTGTCCGTTACTTTCTGATAGTACATTTCAAATTAAAAGAAACAAATAGCTATATTTTCTAGCACTGTATTTATTGACATTTTGACTTCAGTCCTGAAGCTTTGCTAAATTTTCGGTTTTGAAAATAGCAAGCAGTCAGAAATATCAATAAAATGCATTAATGAGAAAACAAAGTTATTTGTCTCATTTAATTTGATGGAAGAGTATGGTAACCATAGTCATACACACAAGCTTTTTTATTTAATGGGACACCTTGTATATTATTTATTTAATTTTAGTATTTTTTATGACATTTAAATTATATTTATAATCATTAAGTTATTAAATGGGTTTACCTATGGTTTATTCTTTTAAAAAATTAAAAAAACAACCCAAAATATTTTGCATGTTTAAAGAGCGTTCTGTTGCCATAATCAATTACTATGTATTTTTCAATTACAAATACGACTTCTACGGTCGACCTGCGTGTCTGTGGCCGGTACAAATAGGATATTTTGATTTTTACTCGGTTGCCTGAACAGGTTAAAAAAACTGCACAGTTTTGCCCACACACGCTCAGGTCTACCTGAATAAAAAAACTGTGCAGGTCTACCGTGGGCAGACCGTGGGTATACCCACGGTAGACCATGGAAGTACACCTACACGTCTGTGGGGCCTAAAGACAGTTTAATCTTTGTCGGATAACCCTGTTCAACAGATACAGAACTTTGTTAAAAACAATGAAATGAGAATACTTAATGATTTTTATTATACTTATGTATAAGATGAGGAGCCTAGTTTCAAAGTGTACAACCTTCATCCAAGGGTAATAAATTTTAGCAGGAGTGCTCGATTTCATTTAAGCCTATGTTCGCCAAATTTTGTGACGTAATCGCGTCCCTATTTCTTTGTTTACAATCGCACTGGAAGCTTTTTTCATGGTTTTGGTGTTATTTTTGCTTTTTAGTTATTGGAAATCTTATATTAGTTTAGTTTTTATTGTTTATAGTTAAATTAAGTTGTTATTTGTGTACCTGGAAGTTACAGAGATTTTTAAGCCTGTAAACATTCAGCAACTAGCAAACTAGCCCTTTCATAATACACAATGTTTTTTAAATGTTCTATTTGAAGTGGGGCTAATATTTATTTATTATTATTTTTATAGGTATCAGTTGACTATTCATAATCGCCGCCATACTGGTGAAAAACCGTTCGACTGTGAGATATGCGGCTTTAAGTTTCCCAGTAAAAACCGATTGGGAGTCCACATGAGAATTCATACGGGCGAGAGACCTTTTCCTTGTCAAATGTGTGAGATGGCGTTCACAAGAAAAGACCATTTAATTAAACATGTTCGAGCAATCCATACGGGTGAAAGACCTTTTGAGTGCGATGTATGTTTGAAAACGTTTAATCGAAGGGACTATTTGATAAAACACAAGAAAGTTCACACCAAGCGTGGATTATAAGAAAGAATTTTGTAAAAGTTGTAGTTTTCTCTAGAAATATAAAATACAATTGGTAATATTTAGGGTTAGTTATGGAAAATATGTAATATTTTCAGGAATTTGAGCTAAAATTATTTTCAAAGAAAATCGGACGACTAACTTCTAATTAGTTGGCATTTGTTTGGTTAGCAAAAGTTAGTTGCTACTATGGTTGAAAGTTTTGGTAATTGTCTCGAAAGTGGGAGCAACTCCGATTTTGAACAAATTTGGTGTACAGGGGTTTCTTGGGGTGCTGATTACGAATCGTCGGAAACGTTTCGTTTTCGGAATATCCATCATCAAAGTTAAAAATCGATCTATTCTTATTTTTAGTATATCCCCCCATCTTTTTGCACAAAATTCGTTATAACTCTAAATTGGCTTATAATATTTCATTTAACAGCAAAAAACCTTTTTGAAACTATTTTTATTAGCCTTTCTTTATATTAATTTAAAAGCTTCATTTTAAATCTAGTCACCTATGTCAGCTTAAAGTGTATACCGGGTTGCGGCGTTTAGCGGTAAAAGATTTGAAATTAAAAACAAATCGGTGTAAAATAATAAAAAACTGGTTTTTAAAAGTGTTAGTAAATATATATGCAATTTAGTGTTGCAATAAAATTTGTGCAAAGGAGCATAATATAGTGAAAATAAGAATAGTTCGATTTTCAACTTTGATGATGTATATCCCAAAAACAAAACGTTTTCCAACTAGACCCCGTATACCAAATTTGGTTAAAATTGGAGTTGCTCCCACTTTTGAGGAAAGTTTTGTAGCAGTTTTCTTGGCAGCTATTATGCAGTAGATGTATTTTTTTATAAATATTTTTATAAAGAAAAATAGAATACAAAATGTTTGGTTAACACTAAAACAACTTAACCAAATTGTCCAAAATCTCGGTAACCATGGCTAAAGCCAGCAACAGACGACATGCTTGGCAAATGTCCGCTCGTTCAAACGTTCCCGCTTCCCAACGTTGTCTTTGCTTTGCCATATGTTTTGCATACACACGATGCGGGAATGTTTGAACGAACGGACATTTGCCAAGCCTTGACATGCCGTCTGTACCCGGCTTAAAATTGCAGTTTATCAATGGGGAGACATTTTCTTCTTTTGTTATAGCTTACGTCATTGTTTAAGGAAAATGTCTTGATTATAGTCTTACCAAACCAGTAGATTTATAAGAGTTTGGTGTTTATTTAATAGTCCAATAATGGAAAAATAATATGGTGTACAGTAAAAAATAATTCTGTCCCTGTAATTTAAAGTTTTTAAATGGTAACCAGATAATAACCAACTGATTGGAGGAAATGTAAAGTTTATAATGGTAGATATATTATAAATATTTATATTTTATGATTAAACTATTAAAAAAATCATACTATATTGTAGTTTCATTTATCACTTAAATTTACAGTTTGTCTATTATTTCCAATTTGGTATAAAAATTCGTCATTTTTTTACCAAAACAAAATAAGGTAATAGTCTAAAATTTTCTAAAAGTTTCTTTTTCAGACATTTTTAATTTTTTTGTTTTTTAAATTTAAAAGCTTTAATTTCAATCAAGACTGTAGTGCAATTTAATGGCAAAAGGTGTAAAATAAATTTTTAAAAGATCAGGTTTTACTTTCAATGAAGAATTTTGTACAGATAAAGGGGAAATATACATGTTCAGCAAATTTAAAAGATTCATAGGCAATGCCTAAAACGAAGACGCGTGTAGAACTCTAACAGGTAAAGATTAAATAAATAATGCCGGCGTGCTAACATAGTGACACATTAGTCCTGGTTTGTGGTTCCTTTACTTGCCTGATAAACCTTTTGATTTGGCTGAACGTGTATAGTGAAAATAAGTTTTGATTGATTTTAAAGTTTGATGCGATTCTAATTCTATTAGATTCATGATCAGCGCCTCAAGAAAGCTTCGTAGGTATACCCACTAGCGTAGCGAGGCAGGGGCCCCCAAAAGTGGGATAGTAGGTAAATTTTTAGTTTTTAAGAATGAAAAAGGAAGAAAAAGGAGTGAGGTGCCAGGTTTTCGCGAAAGTAAAGGCCTTGTTTTCTGTGTTTTCAAGATATTTCCGGAAGAAGGGTCCCTGTTTTAGGGATAAAGACCATTATTTGGCTCTCAAACTTTTTCGGACAGAATAATCAAATAAATTATTGAAAGCTATCGTGGCCTGACACTCTTCGGGCATACGCCACTAGAGTATACCAAAACCTAAATTGGTCAAAATGCGAGTTCCCCAACTCTATAGATAATTATTACCCAATATAAGCAAGAAAAATCAAAACGCGAAGAAATTACTCGGAGATTAGAAATAGGACGAAACAACAAATACTATAGCCCCAAATATCATATATTTTCTGTAATTTCAGTAAATATTGAAAAAAATCAAAAACCGACCAACTTTGAAAACGAATAACTTTTAAAGTGGGCATCGCCACAAGCTGTTTAGAAAATCGGATGATTAAATCTTGATGAACATAAGATTAATTTAACTAAATATTCTTAGAGATTCGGACTTTTAGTCACAAAACTACCCTTTAAAAAAATCCAGAAAATATACAGGGTGTTCCTTAAAGACATGCTAATATTTAAGGGGTGATTTTTGGACCCATTTAAAGCAAAAACTTCCTATGGATATTTGTCCTAAACGTCTAAACTATGTCGATCTAAACTTATGAGATACAGAGTGTTAAAATAATAATAAAACAAAAAATATCCAAACTATTCTCTAATCAATTTTATTTTAATTTGGTATTAATATTATTGACATTAAGGGGGTAATTTATAAATAACTTACTTACATTTAATAATTCCAGTTGCGTCTCGAGAGGCAGCCACTGACTGTGTAAATGTGTGCAAAATTTTTGTGCTTTCTTTAGATTAAGCAAATAAAAATACAGCTTTTATGACTCCTAAGTTTTTTCCGTATCTTGTTTAGTTTAGGTGAAAAAAACTTACTTAACTGCATATTTTTTGACCATAAAAGAAGCATTACGGAATCTTTTTTTTTTTTTTTTTTAATTAGGTTATATAATTTTTCTAAGCAATTATGTAATAAAAATACTAAATACTTTATTTAAATCAGGTTTATATCCAGTATAACAGGTTTTACTAAAATAAGTGTTTTCTACATTTTTTAATGTTTTTTGAAAATGTTAACACCCTGTATCTCAAAAGTTAAGACGTTTAGGGTATAAATGAATAAAATATGAGGTTTTTTTATTTAAATAAGTACAATAATAACCCTCTTTAATATTAGAATTTGTTTAAAGAACACCCTGTATACACTAAAATTATAAATATTTTTTTGCCGTTTTCATAGACCACCCACCGGTAATTAAATTGGTGCATGGTCAGTTGCCTAAAACTTGGCGTAGGAGCCGGTAAACTGACCCAGACTAACTTCGGAATATAATGCTATCCTTCTCTTTCTGTTGTATCGTATTGTGCCAGAGTGGGGGCGACTGATTGTTCTTGACATTGAAACGATCACCAGATTTTTTTTGGTAGTATTCTGTTGGTAGCATTCAAGGGCGAAGCACCCTAGCCAATCGATCGAGCCGACTGAAAGCTGAAAAAGAAAAAGATGCCGAACTTTTGACAGTCAGAAGCGCACTTTTTGTATATTTTTTCAAAAATAATCCAGTTTTTGGGTGTTTTTGCTCTTTTTGGGCATCGCTATTTAAAACTCAACGTGGTGCAGTGTTCTTTTGTGAATTAGGTGTTAAAATAAGGTAAGTTTCGGGACTGATTTCTCGAAATTATCGAAAAACCAATTATAAAAAACGAGTTGTTTATTTTACGACTTTTTGACAGTAACAAAAATAAACGAAAAAATCCATGCTTTGGGTGCTTTTCGTGCATCAAAACATTAAAAATAGCTTTGTTTGTGGCTTTTTTGTGCCTTATATACGTGTTAATTGTGTCTAATTTGTTTAAGGATCCCTTTAAAGATCGAAAATTGAAAATGGAAGTCGAAAATTTTGAAGGGGAGGATTTTCATCCCTCTCTAGAACCTATGGTAATTATAAATAGCGAGGATGATGAAGAAGAAAACGTAAGTGTAAATTAATTTAATACCCAAAAATGCTTTGCATTCTTTTTATTTAGTAATTTACCCCTTTAACAAAGAAATTTTATGATTATGCCTTATTTTGGTATGCACAATTTTTTTAACTGCACATGTGTGGGGTGTCCATTTTGTATGCATTTTTTTAGGTTTCACCATCTGCATTTAATTTTAACGTTTATTAAATTAAAAATTGTGTCTGTTTTCCTAAATATTTTGTAAATAAAAACCTTTTTTTCTGATCTATGAACCTTTCTAATAAGAATTATGGCATTTAAGGTAATTACCCTGGTACCTGAGAGTTTTGTAAGCCTGAGAATAATAGCATTAAAAATATCTCAAAAAAATAAATATACCCTCCAAATTTAGACATTTTAGACCTAATAATTTGAAAAAAATATTATTTTACAGGTTACTTTGGGTTTGTTTTGGTTTTTGGTAGTTAATATAATTTTAAATTTAATTAATACAGGTAGTTCTGTTTTTACAGCAGAAACCTACCTATATCTTTGTTAACAATATGTAAATTTTGATAATAATTCTTTTGTTAAATGGTAACCTTTGCAATTTAACTATTTTTACAGAAATAGCATGTTTATCTAAGTAGTCGCACTTTGTTGATTCAAAATGTACTTGGTATGTCCAAGAGTAAATAAGGACCCTAGATGCAAAACTGTTTGTACAGTTTTTAAAATTTTGCGAAAAATGTGTTTATTATTGACGTCATCTTTCTACACATACTTAAGTATACATGCAAGCACCAAAATTGACAGATCCGTATAAAAATCATAATGAAAATATTATGTGAAATGCAATAGTGGACAAATCCTTAGTTCACTTTATAGCAGACACAGACAAATCCCATTTAACACAAATTGCTAGGTAATTTTGATCAAAACATAAATAATTTAAAACAAAATTTAAAATAAACAGCTAAGAAATTTAAAAAAAAACGGGACATTTAAATTTTACCAAGATAATGCAAAGCATAAGGTGGCTTTTTTTTCAATTAATTATGTCACTCTCGATGTCACTTTACACCTTAGTATTGCATATTTTAAGTATGTCAGTTTCTGCAGTTTTGTGATGTGTATAAATTTCTTTTTGAACTAATGCTTTTGCAAAAAGGGAAAATTCTTTATGAATTATAACCCAATAGAAGTAGACTTTCAGGTAAATAACATTAAACCTGATAAATTTGAAAATGTTAACGATAATTAATAAGACATTTTGGAGCCTAATGGCAAGAAAATGCAGCAGATTTAAGACTAGACTACTACAAAGGAGTTATTAACCAAACTATGAATAATAACCGAGAGGTAGCCAACCTGGATGAACATCTACATACCACCAAAGACAATTGTAGTTTCACTATAGACACCCAGAACAATGCTAAATCTTTGGTCATCAGCTTGAACGCTCGCTTTGTGGAATTTATGAAGCGGGTATCCATCAAGTACATATGTAAACAGTATGTATAATTTGCCGCTTCATAAATTTAGCCAAGTCAGCGTCCAAGCTGATGACCAAAAATTTGCATGGATTGACTTGATGACAGTTTTAACAGAAGGTGGAGAATAGTCCAAGGATCAAAACCTATATTGAAACGAAGGGCGCCAAAACTAGAGGCTGAAAATTTTTAAGTTAATTTCAACCACAGAAATCGATTAAAAAAGTTATTCTAAGCAAAAATGTTCTTTACATTTTTTTGTAAAACTACTATTTTTCAAGTTATTCGCGATTAAAAGTAACCATTTTTGAAGGAAAAATCGACGTTTTCAATGGGTTTTTCTCGAAAATGACGCGTTTTATTTAAAAAAAAAACTGTAAAAGGAAAATTGTAGGGTTTTTAAAAAACAAACCAAATTATTTTATTCTTATTTGTCTTTAACCAATACGAACCGAGATACTTCTTGTTAACAGTTAGATTTTTTCGTTAAATGCAAAATTTGATAGATTTAAAGTCAAATAACTGGAAAGTGCATCTTCTGCTAAGAATTACCTTTTTAATGGATTTCTGTGTTTAAATTTAATAAAAACTTCAGCCCCTAGGGAGGTGGCAACCACCCCCAGGGTTTTGGCGCCCTTCAGTTTGATATAAGTTTTGATCCTGGGGATACTCCCTACCTTCTGTTAAAATTTCGAGCCAATCCATGCAGGACCAAAAATTGCCAGGTGAAATACTTCATTTCCTCTACTACTAAGTAGTAGCTCCAACAGCACATGATCAAGTAACTTTGACAAAAATAATGTCACTGATTTTTGTGCAATTTCTATATTTTCCCTAAATTAAAAAAATACTATGCAGTTTTTCTGTCTCTTAATAATTTTACTTAATTTGCTTAGTGTTTGGGAAAAATCCCTTAAAATGCATATTTCTGGGCTAAATATCCGAAAAACCTTTGTGAATTTTTTCTTATAAAAATTTAGGTTCATAATTTCGTATTAGGTAACAACCACAACAAATACTTTATTAAATAACGTTTATATCCAGACAACTTTGTCTAAAATAAGAGTTTTCGGCATTTTCAAGTGTTTTGAAAAGTTTAACACCCTGTTTTTTAAAAACGAAAAATTTGATCCTTGGTTATATGAACTTTTTTTTAAATAAAATTAGCTCATGAATCAACCCTTACTTTTTTTGGCGCAATTAGGAAACACCCTGTATACACGATAAAGCGATGTAATTTTTCTGTTGCTATGTACATGTTAGAACAGAACCAATTTTTTTATAATAAAAAAAACAAGACAAAAAATACAACTTTTGACAGAAAATATTACAATAATGTCCTCTTATTATGGATTTTTGATAAATACCTGCAAGTAATGTTAAAATTATCTTAAAGAAACTGCAACTAAAGGGAAATTTCCAAAATGGCACATACACCCTTTTGAAGGGCCTGCAAAACAGGTATTAAAATAAACAGGTATCAAAGTTTACGGAATATAAAATATATTTCGTAAACTTTGCAGGTATATTGTTTCTGTACCTGTAAACATTTAATGCTTCTGGTTCATATAATGTGTTCCCTAATTTTAAATGTAGGAATATGATTAATTTTATACAGGGTAATGTTTTAAAAAATACGTATTTTGAAAAATAAAATAGTTGGAAAATTGTAATTTAGCACAAATGTATAGTTAAGTCAAGGAGTGAGCTACCACCTAGGCACATTAGCTCTCTCATTAAAAAACGTTTTCAAATTACTAAGTAGGTTCGTTTCAAAACAAAAATATATTGGATGTTGATTAATGTAATTATCGATGGAAAATCACGAATTTTCCGAACATTTTAAATGAAATGCCCTATTTTATGTTATAGTTAAATTTTACACTAAAATATATTTCTAATGACGTAGCACAACCTACTGTAAATTTTTAACATGGTCACCATAGACCATTTTTTCGCCACATCCAAATTGCGGAATATGATATTGAACATACTGGGTGTTTCCTTTTTTAAAGTAACAATAATAACTTCAAGATATGACAATAGTACTTTTTGCAGTTTGTTGTCTGTTATTGTTAGTTAGATATATATTTGGTGGTTTTGGAAATATTACTTTTGATATAAAAAAATTGGACAAATGGACACCCTATACTGTATGTTCCATGTAAGAGTATAATTTATGGTGATCTCGTAAATTAATTAATTTTTCAAGTTAGGAGTTTTTATAATACAATAATATTCTATTATACTCATATCAGGAAAGCTGTGTACAGGATGGTATATTAGTCTAAGGAAGTAAAATAATTTTTGGAAATATGAAATAATAATTATTCGAAAGGTGTGATTGTGTAGATTTACATTATACAAGTATATTTGATACTATTTTAACGTCACACTGCATAATATTTTATAAATTAATTTTTTGGACAACCTGTATACAGTGTTTTAAATTAAGTGTGTGTATGAAATAAAAACTTATTTTTTCGACTTGTTAAACAAATTTATTATTTATAAAAGTTGGTGCATACCCCTAAATATTTGCAATACTGCTGCTGTAAATATAGTTGGGAACAATACCCTCCAACTTTTATAAAACATATATTTTTTGACAAATTACAAATAAAAAAAATTGTTACACACTTAATTGGCCAAACTGTGTACGAGCTGCAAAATCATATAATTTTTTCAATTGGATGTCTTAACTTTAGTCGCCCATAAGCTTTGGTATATCAAAATATTTTACTTCCCTATTTTTATGTACTACCCTGTATGCACCAACTTGCATAGATTTAGATCTTTTCACCTAAATAGTTGCTCTTGCACTTTATTATTTTTTTTTTTACTGCAGGGTCCGAATTCTTGACTGGCCAAAGTGGTATACATGTATTCTTATTTAAATATTATGTAAAGTGTTTTAAAAGTAAGATAAAATATTAAATAAGGCTATTTTTGGATTTGTTAAAAAATTATCTGAACCTTATGTGATAAAAAAAAACATACTTTTTGTCAAACCTTCTATATCATCAAATATAATAAAAAAATCTGATTACCGATACAAAAATTACAGATTTAATTCAAAAATTCACTGTTTTTATTTGTTATGTAATATGAAAATTAAAAAGCTGAGGGGTGTCAAAAATATAACTTGACTCTCAGTACTCTTAGGAATAAAGGATAAACCATACTAATTTTTATTAGTTTCAAGAAATCGGACCCAGCTGTTTTGTTTGTTTTTCGTAACGTTTTGCTGCATCTTTTTTCAGTTTTTCTTGAAATTGCAATTGTGTAGAAAGAGTGACTTAAAGCTTAACGCCCAAATATCTCAGGTGGACCGGTTCAGAAATCAGTTAAATATTATTAAACGAGAGGTATGTTATTTAATGGATATTTAAAGTAATGCCTCAGACTCAGACGTCATTTATGTCATTTTCTATAAATACGTCTATGTTACTGGCAATGCTTTAAGTGTTCTAACACTATTTGTTAAAAGGGATTAGATCATGTAGGGGTTTTTGAAACAAGTTTAAATAAAAACTAAAGGGATTTTTACAATTGAAAGTGCACTTCAACTTATGATGAATTGAGCCCCATATATTTAGCGGCCCAACATGTGAAATTGGTCACTAAATGTGACGAATTGGTCATCCATCCAAAACTGGCAGCAAACAGGATAGTTGTATAGAGTTTTTACGCGAATTTTTCAAAAGTATGAATGGTATTATTAAATAATGTAACTTTACACATTCCTATTTCAAATCGAATGAATTCTATTGAAAATAAAATTACCTTTATAATTATATCCACATTTAGAACCATAGGAATAGCCTGAATGGTATTTTTTGACGTGAATAACGCATTTTCCAGCGTATTGTACCATGTAAAATTGACGGCATAATAAAATATGTTATCTTTGAATTATATAGTATTAAAACAGCTAAATTTTAGGTTGTATAAAATGACCACCCCCTGAGGGGTAAAAATCCGATTTTGATTTGCGATTTCTGACCGCATGTACCACCCTTTTCTGACGGCATATATGAATTATACTTTTTAAAGGAAATGCAAAGGTAACTGAATCATCGCCGTCAAGTATTCGAATAACTGGGGAGGGGGTAAATTTGCCGATTTCAAAAATTTTTTTCTGACTGTAGGTACCGCTATTTTTTGACGGCACAGAGTTTAAGAGCTTTCTTTTCCATTGCCTCTTTAACGAGAATAGTGCCGTCATGTATAAAGTAACGAAAAGTACCCCTTTTTTCACACTTCAACTCACCTGTGCACTCACCTGTACCGCGGAAATTTGACGGCATAGTGCCTAAACTTTGTTTCTCGAACAGTACTTCAAGATGTTTAAAATATCAAGGTCAGCGACAAATTTTAGGGCCTTAAATTAATCATACATGGCTCAATCAAAAATAATGCAATTGGTCACAAAGTGGTGAGTATGATTAATTAATTGGTCAGCAAGATTACAAGAGTTCTGTATTAAATAAAGACATTCAAGGATGAGAGCACCCAAAATTAAAAATTTTAGATTAAAAAACAAATTCTGGAAGCTAGTAACAATTAGAGAAATGGTCAAGGGTTTAAATATTTGGTCAATGATAGTGGAATAAATATCAAATGTTTAAAATTTCAAGGTCATTTTTTTTATCTTTGGACAATCCACGAAGGCTGAAAGCCTAAATACTAACGTACCGTGGGTGTCTTACTGTGTGTCACTACTTGCTACATAAATATATTTAGCATCTCAACATCAACATTGGGAGGTCGTTTCATGCTGTAACAATTGGTCACGATTGGTCATTAGGTCACAGTAATGGGTCAGCAGTAAAATAGAATCAAGAGAATTATGTATGGATAACCAATTCGTCACACTTAGTGACCATTTATGACCAATTCGGAGCGGTTTTTATACCTCAAATTTCACATTGTGAGTCGCTAAGTAGATAGGTCTGTTGAATTGGTCACTAAAAATTGTAATACTTACTTTACCCATTTTTTTAAAAGTAAATAGCTGTCACTTTTAATTGGCATAATAAATATAATTTTGGTATTAAATTTTTTATTTAAATTTAACAGCTTGCATACAATCAATAAAATTATTTATTTTTATATAGTAACCTGTTTTTTTAAATATTTTTAATGTAACATTAATATGTATTTTTCATTTAAAAGGATAATTTGTATGCATCCTATTTTATAAAGACTATTCTTATAAAAATGCACTTTCTTTAATCATTACTTGAATAAGTTTAGGTGTTGTTTGATGATTTCGTAGAAAGCCTTGGATTTTTTAAAAGTTTTTTTTTATCATGTCCTCGTCATGCGGTTGTGAAATATTGTTAGCACAAAAACAAAATGCCCGTTTTTATTTTAATATAGGGGAACTTTTTTATTTTAAATGAAAGACCCTGTGTCATTTTTGTTTATATTCTAAAAAATAAGCCTTGTAAAAATGTAAATAACATAAGCTATCGTTATTTTTAAACACTATTGATGGATTTATTGATGTGAAAACAATTGACTTCATGCAATTAACAGTATTATTTGACAATAAAAACTTTCTATTAAGGTTACAAAAAATATATGGCAACAGAGCTACGTTATCTAACAAAATAATAGGTGCAGTTAAGCTAGATTACTTTTTAAAAAACATTTATTAATGATGTGAATAACCCATTGCTTTATTACCATATTTTTTTCTGTAACTTTGTATGTAGCAAATTTCATTGTCCAATAATACTCTTACATGCAATACAGTTATATTTTTACAAATCAATAAATCCATTTTTTTGACAATTATTATAGCCTTTGGTATATTTTTAGAGGAGAAAGATTGAGTATTAGAAATATAGAAAAATACATGGTGTTTCATTTAAAATATCATCGTTGCCTATATAGGAAAAGTGTCTATTGTGTTAACGGATTGACACACAAGCTTCTAAGTGCGGCCACCGGCTTTTCCGTCCGACCAATCAAAGAACACTAAAAGTTCATGATGCATAAAACGCCCTTGAAACTTAAATTACAAAAGGTTTCGTTTTATTTAAACAGAAAACAAAGTTTTTTAACCAAACTTAAAAATATTGCATTATCATTCAAAGATTACTAAAAATACCGGAACCAATAATTTGATTGGTTTAAACAGAAGGTCATGCAAAACTGTCACATTAGGGTGGTCATGGTTAGTTTTGGTTAGTTAAATCTTTTTTTGCTTTATAAAGGAATTAAAAAAGAAACAACTAACCTAACCATGACTTCCTCCAATGTGACAGTTTTGCATGACCGACAGTATTGCTGTATTAAGCACTAGGCACAAACCATCTCTTTTATTAGATAAGTATCTGAAAAAAAACTTTTCTATAAAAAAGGATATTTTGTGACACTAGGCTGACTAGGCTACAGCCTAGGGCGCCGAGAAAAAAATAGGCTCCAGACAGGGGACATTAAAAAAAAGTTTACCAAGGCGTAGGATAAAATAGGCGCTAGACAGAAAAGGCCTTTTTTGTCTTAAATTTTATGTGTGAATAGGCGCCCTGGAATGAAATAGGCGTCATACTGGGACAGTGGGAGGGCCCCTTTTTGTGAATAGGGCGCCCTGGAGAATAAAATAGGCGCCACGCAGACAAGAACCTTTTTTCTGCTCTTCAACATTTTTGTTTCCCTTTTTTATAAAGTCCCAAGAAATCTTTGTTATTCAAGTTTCAAGGACGTTTTATGCATCACGTTACTTTTCGTGTTCGTTGATTGGTCGAACGGAAAAGCCGGTTGCCGAACTCTAGATGCTTGTGATTGTCACAACCAAATGGCGAGGATGATATACATATATTTTTTTAAATTCTGAGGCTTTCTATGAAAACCGTATCTTGATAACTTTATTTCTTTTAAAGTTATTTGCGATCAAAATGGATCAAAATATAGACGGGCACTCTGTAGCAATTAAAAAGCTATGTACAACAATTTTTTATTAAAGAATTAAGCATTTAAGAAATAAAATAATTTATCAACATGGTTGAGTAACGAAAGTACATTGCTTATAAGTATCACTTCTTAGTAAGGGGCTTTTATTGCTATTTTTTTGTTTTTAAAGCCATTCAAAAAAAAAAGATATTAGATAAATTAAAAAAAGGGTCTTATTAACATCAGTTGTGGTTTGGGTATATACAGCTGAGATATTTTGGAATTTACTAATCTTGCTTATGTAGTTCCTATTAGTTGTTGCTTTTTTCTTGCATGGCTTTTTTTTTACAGAAATGTATTATTCTACAGGGTCATCCAAATTAAGTGTGTACCATCGGTAACCTCGTTATAATTCAAAATACGAAACAGTTTAAATTAGCAAATTTTTTACTCTCTTTAGGACTAAAGATTAGAAAAAACAGGTGACAATCGGGTTTTTAAGTTATACAGTAAAATACTTTTTTTTTTAAATGAAAAACCCTGTATATTCTATTACCATTAAAAAGATCTTTTAAAATTCTTAAAAAAGTCTACATGTAATATATCCAACTTTTCATAATTTATTCTGAAAGATGTTTTAAATGGTTATAATATGTACCGGATTGTCTAAGTAAAAAAAAAGGGTTTTTTGCCGTATAACCAAGAACTCGATTGTCAATTGTTTTTTCTAATCTTTAGTTCTTAAAGCAGTGTAAAAAATGCTACTGGTTTGCTAATTTAAACTATTTCGTATTTCGAGTAACAACGAAGTCACTAATGACGGACACTTAATTTTTAGATGGCCCTGTATACCTTTCATACGACGCGACGCTTCAAAACTTCCCGTGGCAATTTTCGCGAATGGGTGGAAGAGGATCATTTGCGACCTGGTCTAAAGTAACGACCAGGGGTGGCCGCAGATCACGAAAGGTTTTATTGCAGTATTGCAACTCAATTAAGTTTCAGTGTGTGGAACACTAGCAGGTAGAGTAGGCAGAAAGCCTGCATCAAAATCTTTGTAATAGGATGACGCGTCAATCTTGTTTTAGACCGTCTCAGTGCTATGTATTGGCAATAAACGCCTGTTGTAATTACGAACTGTCACGACGTGTATGTACATTAAAAGATTTATAGGCAATTTTGCCGGAGAAGACGGTCTAAAGCAACAACTAAGCCGATAACAAGCGTAAGCGTCGAGCGGAAAGTATCAAATCTTTTTATGTTTCCGGTAGTGACTACAATATTTTCTGGTAAACAGTGTGTCTTTAAACCAACTTATATACATATCCGCGAATAGTAGGTATTTGTTTGTTTCGGGAGCCAGAGGCAGGGCTTTTTGTTCAGGAATATTGCAGCTGGCTGATTTAAAAAATAAGTTCCTTTATTCCTGCATAAAGATCAAAGACAGCGCTCTCACATTTTTCGCTCTACGCTGGCCGCTTGCGCTTAGTATCGTGGCCGAGGCCTAATGCAGAAAGGATGCGTCACAGTATCAGAAAATCTTTACATGCCTACCTGCCAGTATTTTACACGCTTTAAACCGTCTTCTTTACGCATTGGCTAAAATTGTCTATAAAACTTTTAAAGTGGCACGATGTGCATGTGTGCAATAATCAACAGAGTGTCTTAGACAGTACGTGTACAGAGTCATCAAGAACCATATTATTTTGGGGCTTTTTTTAACTTAAAAAAGAAAACGAAGGAAATGATTTGCACATTTGTGCGTTTGGCTTTCCATCGGTGATATACAGTGCTTGTCTAAATTCAGGATCCTTAACTTTTGAATTGTGTGGTATTTTTCATGAAAATTCCACACCACTGTTTGTTGACCAATCAAATGTGTAGTTTTGGTTGCATTACCATGACAACACAAGTATTTATCGGAATTTTTTCCTCCTGCGGATAATAGTGGAAATTTTTTGACATAATCTCATTGAATTTGTTTTAAGGTCATGTCTGTCATTCACATACATAATTAAAGAAAACGTTATATTGTACCAGTTGTAGTATTTCAGACGTAACATAATATGAAATACTGTAAGGTTTTAAGTCCCTAAATGACAATTTTATTACAACTTCAGTTAGTAAAATAATATCATAGGACTGAAGTAGACATAAGTGAAGAGCAAACGAAAGCAAGTTATAGGTCTAAAAAATAAAATAAACTATTTTTACCAACTGTAGTAATATGAGTGATATATAATATACAAGAATAAGCACTGATCTGAGCTTCTAAAATTCTATATCATTGCAGCTACTAATCGGTAAAATGGAAAATATTTGTTTTAAAGGTAAAATGTAAAAAGAAAGTTCGTGTCAAAGGTGCAAGCGTGTAGATTTGAATTGGCTTAAAACAACGTGGTGCAGAAATTTTCTTACCAGCACCACGTGCTTAAATTATTGCAGGAAATTTATTCTCGGCCACGAATATTTTAATAAAATTATCCCTCGCTTGCGGCTGGGATAATTTTCAAAATATTCGTGGCCTTGAGTCGGTAGTACTAGTGGTATTACAAGTGAAATTTAAGGATTTTAGTAAGACAATATGGACCAAATTTTAGACCGAAATGACATTAAAAATGTCAAACAGACACCTGGGCGTCTTTTTGAAAGAAAAATTGAGGGGGTCTTGTGGCACATCATTATAAACCTGCTCGAATACTTTTAATCCCAGAATATAAAGTCAGTACCATTACCTACCGCAAAAGGTCAGTACTTTGAAAAATTGCTTGAATACCTCATTTAAATGGCCGTATTGCCGAGTCTAATGCTGCGTCGTTGTATAAGAAGGGCTGCGTCCAGACTTGCAACAATTCGCCGCGCCGTGTAGCGCGCCACATAGCCCCACATACCGCGGACGTGGATGTGTTCCAAGGGCTTGGGAAATGATTCCGCGGTGATTCAGAGCTTGTCGATTATTTGCATCAAAGGAGCGCGCAAATAGGTTGGTTTGTTTGGACGAATGTTTGGCAAATTGTTGCAGTCTGTACGCAGCTTAAAAAGTTAAATACAACTTATGAGGTATTTTCTTCAAATTCTTTTAAGGATTTATTAAATGGTAATATTGGTACAGGAAAGGACAAAAAGTATAAATTTTTTTAATGACGCACCCTGTATGTTATATTACCATTAAAAGATATCCAAAGAG
Source organism: Listronotus bonariensis (assembly GCA_014170235.1). NCBI lineage: Eukaryota > Metazoa > Arthropoda > Insecta > Coleoptera > Curculionidae > Listronotus > Listronotus bonariensis. Next base: position 16,334 of record JACEGR010000487.1, on the reverse strand, counting down.
TCCCTTAAGAAAATACCACATAAGGTAAATCTACCTTTATTAGTTTTGGAGATATGGCCATCCAAATCAGGTATTCAGGTAATTTTTAAAGTACCGCCATTTTTTGATTTACTTTATATTCTGGAGTTATGAAGTATTTGTCAGGAGCTTTGAAATGATGTGCCACAAGACCCCTCTTTCCATTTAATTTTTCTTTTTAAAATGGCGCTTAGCTGTCAGTTTGACATGTATATCTGTCATTTCTTGTCTAAATTTTGGTCAATGTTGTTTTACTATAAGTTCTTAAATTATAAGAACAAAAGAAAATTAAACAATTTACACCACATTTACTTCTCACTGCACTTCCTACTTGACGAAAGCATGTAAATGTATTATTGTACAGCAGGCGTGACCGCTCAAAGTAGGAGAGAAACAGATGTCGAACGCGGAGGTCGATTGTGCCTCTTCCGCGCTCTCGCTTGCACTTCAAGCTTTTAATGGAAAGCCGCATGAGTCATTTTTTTGTGCCGGCTCCATCGAGTTATTACGTCAAAAATTACCAATTCAAAAGTTAGAGAGGATGATTTTAGACAAGCACTGTATATGTAATTGGGCTATTATACAGGTTGTTCTTGAACTTTAAGTAATTTATTTTCCAGCTTTTACAGACTGTCCACGATTGGGATTTCACAAGAGGTCAAATGGATAAAAATATTTTTCTTTAAAAGTAAACTACCTTTATTTTTAATTTTAAGCACAATATCATTTAGAAAATTTATTTAGAGTAATTTTTTAATTAATGAAAATAATAATACAAAATTTTATTCTTCATAATTCTAGCGCTTGATCACATTTGTGTTCAGCCCTAAAATTGTGTTGTACATGAATTTGTGGGGTAGCAGATGTTTGAGAAGCAAATTATGAGTTTTTTAGTTTATTTTATTATAAAAAATTAAAATAGCTTATATTTAAAAACAGAAAAACCAGTTTCATAAAACTTTTTGATATCCCTGTTAAATAAATAAAATCATTCAAAATTCTATTCTAAATAAATTTCCTAAATGACATTTTGCTTAAAAATGAAAAATAAGGTAATTTGCGTCTGATCATGGCCGGCTAGATGCAATATTTAAAATGGCTTTCAAAAAACTTAAGTAGGCGTAAAAACTTTTAATTAAAAATATCTCATTCTTATTTAAAATGGTCTTAGCAATTTAAACATGTTAAAATATACAGGGTGTTCTATTTAAACATTAAAATTTGGAACCATTTCCGGTTAAACCGGAAGTGACCGGTAATATGCGAATACTTTCCCAACATACCATTTACCTATACCAAGTCTCATTTAAATATGCCTAATACTCTAGTAGTGATGGCTTGTTCAATAAATTTGTTAACACCCAGTATAAACGATTCTTAGGTTGAGGTTCTACAAACTGTTGAATTAATGACTGAACATTAAGAACGTCCTGAGTATCTGTCAAAAAATTGTGTACACGTAGTTTCAAAACACCTTGTATAAAGCTTGTTTTTAATGATTTGCTCTTTCATTTACTAAAAATGACATTACACTATAATTTTGGCACTTTACATTGATATGAAAACCTAATAAGTATCTCCAGTTACTGACTTTTAAACCACTGAAATACATTATTTGTTTATGTGTATTTCTCAATTGAAAGTGCCTAAAGTATAGGTATTAGAAAACATATAATAATGATAAACCTTTCATTAATTCAATTTAATTTAATAATAATATGAATAAATAATTATAGGTTAACTTCAAAAGTGAGGCGCACGATCCTCTAGAATCAAGTGACAATTCGAGAGGGTACTCAAATCATTCTTCGAGAAATTCCATCCACGATAACGAAGAATTAATAAACAACATGGGTCCGGAAATTTCGATATTTCCCGTTAAGAAAAAACCAAAACCCGCTTTCAAAATACGATTGTTCGAAAAGCACGTTAATAATGGAGATTCGAAGGACGATACTTTTTCAGAAAGAAGATGAAGTGAAGCAAAAGATGGCTAGGAGCTCTATAGGTGTTCAAGGTAATTTTTGATTAAAAAAACTGGGATATGTTGATTTAAATCAGTTGATCATCAGTCACCTGATTTTTAAAGGGCGGTGTATGGTTAAATTGTGTTTAAAAGTTACATTTTAATTAGTTTTTTTACCACACGGTTTTTTTGTCTGAAACTGAATGATACATTAAAATATAACATAAAAGGAATAATCTATAAAATTTTTGTTAGGAAATTCTAAATAATGCGGCAATGGCAGCAATAGTTCGGAAGAGTCTTGATATCTCGGTGCTGGATTTGGTGAAATTAAAAAGAAAAAATCAGTCGTTAACTTTCGGCGTATTTGTTTAAAAAAATAGAAATATAGACTAATTTAAAAAATAGTCTCCAGCGTTACTTGGTAAATTATACAGGGTGTCCGGAAGGTAAGGTTATACACGTGATAGAGGTTATAGAGCAAGCCAATATACTGTTGGTAACTTCATATAATAAAACATTATATCGCGCTTCTTTAGGGAGATATTGACCTTTAAAAACTAGAATAAAAAACTTATTTCAATTATAAATTTAAAACTTCCACAGTACCAATGATATTTGAACAACTAAATATCCTTATACTAATGCTCTTTTTCCATAGGTAAACGGCTGTTCAGTAAGCCTGGAGTTTTACAAGGTTAGACGATTTTTTAAAATGTAATGTATATACTTTTTAAACACAGGTGACAAATTTGACATTTTGCTTTACCGTTTGATTCCGTTATTTTTTTTTACAAAGAGCTAATCTTAATCTAGATCGATATCTTGGACCCTTTTTCATCAAAGCGCATTTTAATTAAACATACCAGCAGTCAATGCAAATGCCTGAAATAAACCTCTTTCAAAAACGCATAAATAAATATAAAAACAATAAAATAAAATCGTTTCTCATCGTATAATCGGCTACTTACTGAACAAGCCGTTTACCTATGGAAAGAAACATCAGCATGATGGTATTTAGTTGCCCAAATATCATTGGTACTGTGGCAACAGTCCCAAAGTTATAACTAAAATAGTTTTTTTTCATTCTAACTTAAGGTCAATATCTCCGTAGAGGAAGCGCGATAGAACTTTTTTTACATGAAATACTAACATTATTTTTGGCTCACTCTATCACCCTTATCATTTTATGACCTCACCTTTTCGGACACTCTGTATAAATAAATAGTGGTAAAAATTCTAAAGGATTGGTGCAGCAGACTTTGAAAACGTGAGTTGTGTTTTGTACTCCAAAAAATTTCATGGATGGGGCGTGGTTTCTAAACGGCTCTATCTTCGTTAGTTTTGCTCTGATGCATCCCAGATTTTGCAATATACTTGAAATGTTTCCATTCAGAAAATTAAGTAAAAAGTTTAAAGGGCTACCCTCTTACAGATAGACAGTTACGTGGACAGATTCCGCTTCCAAAAATATTCATTAACATAAAAGGTCAATTTCTATTCTCAAAATTCCTTAACTCGACTGTGTCCCATCAACAGGCGACGCCCAGTTTAAAAAACCCTGACCTTCGGAATCACACTTATATGGATGAGGATATTAATTTCAAATACCCTGTATAACATAACTTTTTTACAGGAATTAGAACGCCAGTAAGACTGATCTCCAGGACGAGGCTTCGAATGTGGAGGAGCCCTACGCCAGACAGTAAAAGCAGTCCGTTGGAAAAGTGCCCGATTTGTAAAGAGTTCTTTAGGCGGATGAAGACCCATCTCACAAAACATGAAATATTACAGAATCAGGAAGCTTGTTCTGGGACTTATTTGGTGAAGTTTGTAATAAGGCTTTCAACAATCATAGGTAGGTTTTAAATTCTAAGACTATTTTAATTTTTTTTTGTTTTTTTTTTGTATGCTTATACTAAACTCACCTTTGTCATTTTCTTTTTGGCAAAATACTGCATTAGTTAGATTTATGTTTCTTTTTATACCAAATGTTATGCAGACGTTCAAAGCCAAATCTAAAAGGTTCATAAGGCAAGTAAGCAACAACAAAGCGGGACCGATACGTCAGCATGTTTTGCAACGACGGCATTTTTTGTCTAATCTTCTATCTGTGATATTTTACGACCGTCACCTTTCCACGCATTGCCTATGAACCTTTTGATTTGACTCGAACTGTGACCCATGAAGCTACAACCAAATTGAGTTTCTGTGAACTTAGTCTCTGACCTTTTAAGACTAAAGAAAATATTATTTTAAAATATTTTTAAAAGTCAATACAGGTAGTTAAGTTAAGAGAATAATCTATTTGCTTAGAATTTTGGAAAAAAAGACGATATTTCCAAATTATCCGAAAACCAAAATGACGAAGGCAAAGTGAACAACGATTTTGGCGTGGATTAAATTGTATTGTAACTCGCGGTAATGTTTTTACGTTTTAATGATCTATTTTTTTCAGTAATTTACTTATTCATATGAGAACACATACAGGGGACAAACCTTACGCGTGTGAAGCGTGCAATAAGTCATTTTCCCAGAGCTGTAATTTAGTTAATCACATGAGGATTCATGTACAGGTAAGTAAACATTTCCCATATTGGGATGAGTGCTAGTGTAAAGTGGTGTCGCCGGAAAATTTTATGTTTTTCTTGTTTCTTGGGTTATTTTCAAAAAAAACTCTTTCTCTTTTTTTAATGAACTGTAACCACTGCAGGATGATCTCATTAAGAGGCAGGTGCACATCGTCATAGGCAGGTTAAGCCCCTCTTTATAGAGATATGTGGCCACAAAGGATGTCGCTTAAAAATCGGTTTTTCTTTAATAATTTTGGTGGTTCTTGGTTATATCTATATTTTTAATATGACAAATATTAGTTAGGACTCCTTAAACTGGTGTTCTTGTAAAACATTTTGTATTCATTAGTCTCGCCAGAAGCCAAGATTTAACTGACCAGCACTAACCATGATCCCCCAATGTCAATCATATAAAATTATAGGTCCCTGTGCTTTTTACTGCAGTCTCTTTCAGTTCGGTAAAAAGGGTAAATTTTGTTAAAGGGATGCTATAGCAATTTGTAAACTGCCCTCGCAATTATTATAATTATTTGTTTAACGTTATCCCAATAGGTGGCGCTAGTACAGCTTTGTGCGCACGAACAACGTACGGCAGAGAGAAAAGAATGGGCTTAGTACCTTTTCTCTTGCGGATCCTGACTTAATTTTTTTATGGGACCACCGCGGAAGTGCACTCTTTCAAATAAAAATAATATTTTAAGTCGGTTCCAAAAACGGCTGGAGTAATCTCATAACATAAAAATAATACATGGCGAATTGAGAACCTCCTCGTTTTTTGAAGTCCATTATAGGAACTTGTCATAATATTTTCATGTATTCTGTATAAATCTGGGAGATTTCCCACATGCTATTGGAAACCCTGTATATACCAAAAATCATAAAAGGAGAGGGGGACAAGAAACGATTAAAAGTGTATTTAAAAGTGAACCTGACAACATAGCATAGCTTATTTACATTTTACCGTTTTCTTAAAAGATCAATGTCTCTCTTTCAGGCGAAAAACCGTTTAAATGCCCTCACTGCGACAGGGCGTTCACTCAATCGGGCAATCTCAACAATCACATTCGTCTCCACACGGACGAAAAACCGTTCAAATGTCATTTTTGTGATAAGGCCTTCTGTTCAGAGCGGCAATCTCAACTCTCACATAAGAAACAATCATAGATTTAAGGATTATCCGGAGATGAAAAGTGAGGTGGTAATTTCTTAAACGTTTGACGGATTGTCAATGTTTGACAGATCTGTCAATGTTAGTGTGAGTGTAAAGAATACTCTATATTGTGTGAGAGGATTCTTAACGTAAATGGCGGCGCGGCGTTTGATCTGATTATGGTAAACATCACTTTAGGGCCCTTATTCCTTAACCAATGTGCGAACAAACGTTATGTGATGTAAGTCAAGTACATAATACTGCAGTTTTCTCTTTCCAAGAATACATACTCCTAGCCCATTTTTAATCCTAGGGAATTAAAAAGATATTTCGATGTTTTATGTTAAATACACATCACCTAAATTTATACAAAAAACACCTATGCATTTTTTTATGGCGTAACTTGTTTTTATGCATAACGAATCAGTACAGTGATTTTTAGCCCCGATGAAACACTATAGTGAGATTGATATTTGCCTGTGCTGTCGTATTATAGGATGGCAAAAATCTGTAATAATATTCTGGTTAAAGTTAAAAAAGAGATTGATTTAAAATAAAGCCATACTGTATCATGCAACAAGTAAAAAAATAACTCATTACATTAAAGTATTTTGTTAACCCAGTTTTTTGCCACCCATATAGATCTGATTTAAATCCAAAATTATCAATTTTATTTTCCGTTTATACATTATTGTGTTAAAGGTAAAAGACTTTAAGATATCAGCAACGTCAAATTGACAAACGCGTAAAAATCTGTCATTTCTGTCAGTTTTTTTGTTTCTTTATATTTAAATCGTATTATAAAATGATATTGAATATTCAAAACTGTCAAAAACGTACTCTTTACGTGAGTCATGGGTGCCGGGAGGGGGTGCACACCCCCTGGCTTTTGGATATTGACATAAAAAGTATGTTTTATTAGGGTAGGTTAAAAGGGTTCTGCACCCCCGGCTTTTATATGTGTGCGGCCCGGTATAGGGATAGAACAGAATGGGCCAGATGAATAGAAAGAAGCAAATGCTTTTGCTAATAAGTATAAGGTATAGAAGGATTTACTTAAAACGTATAAGTAAAGTTGACCATTTGCTTACAAGTGTCGAGTATTTACTTATAGAAACGCGATGCTACTGAATAGCCGCATACTTTTCTATTCTCTTCAAAATTCTTATGACGCTTATGTACGAAAAATCGTTTTAGTAGACGACCTTTTGTTTTACTTTTTGCGCCCCCTGGAAGTCATCCTGCCGGCGCCCATGACGTGAGTCGTCCGATATAAAGGCGTTGCTCAATGGTACATGATTAAAACTTTTTCAAAATTTGTGTCTTTTTATTTTTACTGTATTTTTTTCAGACAAGTTTAATATGCTTATCGGATATGGAATAATCAATGTAAATAGCAATATTTGTAAATAGTTTTGGTGTGAAAATTTTTGAAAGAATTAGTGCCTTTTGGCACCTTTAATATATTTGCCTACTGTGTGTCTCAAATTGTTATTGCTTTTCTTGGGATCTCAGAAACCTGTGGAGATACACGTTCTTCTATAATAGTTTGTGACATTCCACACTATGTATTAAGAATTTGAAACATACAGTATATCAGCATAAGTAGAATTAAACTAAAAAAAATCTAAAAGAAAGTGTTCCATGAAAATGAAAAGACTTTATCAAAAACGGTGTCCATTTTCTTGTAAATAAATGTAAATACGTAATAAGTGTATCAAAAACCCATTCTTCCATATTGCTTGTTACTTTTTTGGTTTTTGACATTTTAAAGATATATTTTACATCTCGTGAACAGATTTTACTTCTTCATGTTTTCAAAGTCACTCAGTCAAAAACTAAACCGTTAGAGAATTTGATTTTTGAATTTTAACCAAATATTGTCGACTTAGATAGAGGAGGCTCTCCAAATTATTTTTTCAAGAGTAGCTATAAACAACTTAAATAATTATATAGATAAATAAAATTATAAACCCTTTTTTTTAACTGTATCTTTTTAAATGATTGTAACCTCACTTCATTGTATAGGGTGGTCATTCATATTTTGTCCCATTTTGATCGCGAATAACAAATGAAGTAAACAATCTGCGGTTTTCGCAGACAGCCTTAAAGTTTTTAAAGTTTTTTACCATATCTTCGCCATTTTATTGTGATATTTCATTAGCACAAAAACAAAATGGCCAATTTTCCGATATAGGTCTACTACCTTGCATATTTTCATCGCAAAATTCAATCTTTCCCCTTTAAAAAATGTAACATAGGCTATGGTTATTCAGAGAATAACGGATTCATTGACCTTCGAAAAATTGACTGCACGGCAATTAAGAGTGTTATTTGGGGGTTCAAAGCTAAAGTGGACCAAGTCCATAAATTGTTTTACATTTTATTACACAAAATGGTGTAAACTGCTACAATGGATCAAGTCCAATTTTACCATTTTTAATAGTAGATGGCAATAATATCCCTAGCGCCTTTAAAATTTGTAGCCTAAAAAATCTAAGCAAAATGATAAAAAGTATTATTTCTAAAAACATTATTATCAGCTAACGGCTAGTACTTATAAACATTTGAGTTGGTAATAATTTTTTTGCAGCACAATAAATTATATAAAACATTTTATATACTATGTACAAAGAGGTGCTAAAACTGGCTGATTTCGCAAAATTACATTATAGGGAATTTGGTCCACTTTGACTTTGAACCCCTCATTTGGCAATGAACTGTTACAAACAAGGTTACAAAAAAAATACGATAAGAAAGCTATAGGTTCTTTACAATATTTCAATATTTACAAAAGTTTCAAAAAAGGTAATACAGCGTGATTCTAAAACACTTTACCTAAAACTTAAAATTTATTTACATCAAAACTTTTTATTTTGACAGATATCGCAATGCTGGGGGCGCCATTTTATAGACAATCAAAAACTTAAAAAATAAGGTACTCTTTATTAAAGTCGATTAACCTCACCGTTTAAGCACCAATAGACATCAACGTTTTCATCAATTTCAATCAAATTACCCACATACATACAGGGTGTCCAGTAACTCAACCGACACACGATTCTACAACAGAAAATAAGAAAAAACTTCATATATTTGATTGTCTATAAAATGGCGCCCCCGGCTTTGCGATATCTGTCAAAATAAAAAGTTATGATGTAAATAAATTTAGAGTTTTAGGTAAAGTGCCATCTGCAAAGCTCGATTTGTGTGCCAAATATCAACTGGATTGGTTAAAAAATAATTGCAATATGGCAAAAACACCAAAATAAAAATTGAACTCGGCTTGTAACTTGAAAACGAATGACATTTTGAAAAACATTTATATGAAACTCTACCCTTATTTTGTCAAGTAGAATCACCTCCTTAAGTTTCGTGTTCGATTTTTGAATCGCCCTGTATACACTCACTCCAACTATTAAGGTATGATTCCGAGCATTGCGGCACGCAGCAAACCGCGGAGACAAACGCCAGAGCCATTCATATTTCGCTTTTGCCTTGGGGAGTAACGAGTAGCGCGACTGGTAATATGAATAGCTCTGGCGCTTGCGTCGGCGGTTTGCTGCGTGCTGCGGTGCTTGGAATCATACCTTTATTTTGTGAATAGCGTATAGCTTATGTTGCCGTATTTTTTTGTAACCTTGTATGTAGGAAATTATCATTTTCGATTAATGCTTTGAATTGGCGTGCAGTCAGTTTTTGAAGCTTAATAAATCTGTTATTTTTCATAATAACCATAGCTTATGTTACACTTATTAAACGGAAAAGATTGAATTTTAAGAATATAAAAAAATATTCAGGGTGTTTCATTTGAAATAACACGGTTGCCCTATATTGGAAAATTGGCATTTTTTTTGTGTTCTTTAAATGTCACAACCAAATGGCGAAGATATGATAAAAAAAACAAAACTAAAATATATAAGGATGTCCGCGAAAACCGCAACTTGATAACTTCATTTGTTCTAAAGTTTTTCGCAATTAAAAAACATGGACGACCACCCTGTATTACGTGTGCAGTGGCGTACGTAAAAAGCGTGAAATGCAATACAATGCTAAAGATTTTGAGAAGTAATCTCCCTTTCTTTTATATGTTTTACGTTTTTGACAGTTTTGCCTAAGGTTAGGCATAAAATTGTGTTTTCCCTGTGTAAAAAGACTTAAACCGATACCTATATAGTTTATTTAGATTATAGTGCCATGTATAAAGATCTCATTTTTAATTTTATGTTATATACACTTACCCATTTTTAATGTATTATCTATTAGGTAATTCTACCTTGTTTTCTTTAGTTTTATATTGCTAAGAATCGGAGATATTCGATTATTTTTTAAAACTAGCCTATTACCTCTGGTTACAAATTACAAGAATTACCAATTTAATAATAGTAGTCTGTCGAATTTCTTTATAATATGTGTGTTGTTTGATTTTTTTATGTAATCCTAGATAAATCTCTTATCTAATAGTTATATGATTAAGAATAATTTTTTGACTGTATTTGAAGACTTTTTGTATAAGACTGTATATATTGATATTTTTTTATTTTATTTTGTGCAATTTTGTTTTTTGAATCATCTTACTCATTTCGAGTGTGAAATTTTTGCCTGTGTTAATAATTTGACAGCTAATGAAATTTTAACTTTTGTGCTTTATCGAATTATATAACAAGACACGACCAGTTGTAACAGGGGACTTTATAGTTAAGAATAGCCACCAAGTGGTGGTTACATCAAAGTAAAGGTACATTTTGGTTTTTTAAAATATTTTGAAAAATTAATATGTTACATGTACTGTAAATTTTTAAATTTCAATTACGTTTTAAAAGTTTTTTAAATATCCTTCTCCAATATCCAGCTCTAAAGTCAGTTTTGGATTTGTTTTATACATTTTTAGTGTTTTTATTATCTATTTTATTTGCTATTGAATATCACGTCTCTGTTTGACCACCCTGTACAACAAAGGACTTGTCAGATTGTCGATTTTATCTATATTGTATTTATTGTAAATTTGATCTCCCATTTATAAGTTCTTCCAATCTATTGATAAGTTAAAAATTATGTCTTCAATTTTTATTTCTAATATCGGAAATTTAAATTATCGGCAACGTCACTATTATGGTTATTTTCACCTGATTAACATATTTGCACGACTGCGCTTCTAATTTAAGTTTCCTTTATACAGTGTGTTTAATAATTAACAATTGTTTAAATTTCCTACATTATTGAACTAAAAGTAATAACTAAAAACTACTTATGATGGCGAATGTTCCTTAAAAGTCGATAAAAATATTTCAGATATGTGAATAACATTTATCATACATATATTGTTTAAATTATAGTATTTTACTTGTATTAAGATTTGATTTTTGCATGAGCGATAAGTAACATTGAAGTAGTTTTGTAATCAATAATACGATCAATAATAAAAATATGACATTGATTTTTTTTTTGTTTTTTTTCGAGCTATGGTTTTTTGAAATTTTTTAATAATATTTACAAAATTGATTATGATCCTGTAAATATGTGTCTGGAATTGCTTCGTTTTTAAGATACAGAGATGTTTAAAAAATTCTGTTTTTTAGAATAATCCTTTAACCAATTTAGTTAAAATTTGGTATGGTTATTTAAAGTAATAACGCCCTTATGTAGCCGTGAATTAAAATTATTGAATCCAGTGGCGTCTTACTGGGAAAACACTGACCTAATAAATTTGTTACTACACGCGCGTTTTCACTGTTATAAACTATTACAATATTTTTCAAGCACCCGGATTGTCAATAAAAACTAACCAGAACCTGAAAAACAATAAAAAAATTAAGACATTTTTTTATTTAATACATATTTTATTACATGAGTTTTATTATTATAAATATTACTTTGTAAAAATGGTAATAGCTCATCTTACAAAGAACCCAAGTCTCCAGTACCCCTTGATAGTATGGAGTAGTGAAAAATCGGGTACAAATTATTTTTTAGGTTGTATTTCTTATTTAGTTTCACCTTTGCTTTTTTACTTTTTTAAGTATTATTCTTAGTAGAATTTGTTTTTTTCCTAAAATTTTATCTCAAAGCTATTTGCTTATTAAAAAAAGGACACGAATATTATTCAAAAACTCAAAAGGTAAGGGCAAAACTGATCTTTTGGGTTATTAAAAATTGTAAAAATTAGTGGGGTAAATAAACCTTTTAATAATTTAATATTCTAAAATTGCTCTCATTTGTAAAATAAAGCAACTTCATAATTTAAATTAAAATCCCTTATTTTTTTAAAACTAGCAAAGAAATTAAGTATATTAGAAATATTTATTAATTGGTATTATCACAGTTAGTTTCTCGTTATCACAAGTTAGTCAGCTTGTGTAAGGTAAATTAATTCCTCCCTTTAAATAAAAATAACCTTTAAAGGTTACACTGAATAAATGATAAAAAAGCGTTTTTGCAATCCCGTACATAGTTAAGGGATCAACGACAGAATCTAGCAAATTTTACTAATATTAAAAATCTTATCTAAAAAATCGTCAAAAGGTAAAAAAAAATCTGGGACTTCATATTAATTACTGTTTAAATATGTAGATTTTCTTTTAAATTGTACCGTTGAAGCAATAATTCTATTTATTTAAAACTACTCTCGCTACCACTGTCTGGAAACCATCCTTTTGGTCCAGGTTGAGTAGGTCTTCCCCATCTTGCTCTAGTTGCTCCCCTCACTTCCCTGGTTCTTTCCTGGGTAGTTGTACCCCCAGGTGTTTGGGCAACCCTATAAAAATGTAAAATATGTTATACAGGGTGATTCAGAAATCGATCACGAAACTTAAGAGGGTGATTCTACTTGATAAAATAATGGTAGAGCTTCATATAATTTTTTTCAAAATGTCATTCGTTTTCGAGTTACAAGCCGTCAAAGTTCAATCTTTATTTTGGTTTTTTGCCATATTGTATTTATTTTTAACCAATCCAGTTGATATTTGGCAGACAAATCGAGCTTTGCAGATTCTAAAATTTCAGGACAAAAGTACTTTTTTAAATAGCGCCAGAGGGCACTTTACCTAATACTTAAAATTTATTTACATCATAACTCTTTATTTTGACAGATATCGCAAGCTGGGGCGCCATTTTATAGACAATCAAAATCCTAAAATAAGGTACTCTTTAATAAAGTCGATAAACCTCACCGTTTAGGCACCAAGAGACATCAACGTTTTCATCAATTTCAATCAAATTACCTACATACATACAGGGTGTCCAGTAACTCAACCGACAAACTTTATGGGGCGATCCTACAACAGAAAATAAGAAAAACTTCATATAAACACAGTCTTAAACGTCTTAGTTTTTGAACTATGGTGTGTTAAATATTAAAAAAAAACTATATATTTTTTTAATTTTTAACACCCTGTAGTTCAAAAACTAAGACGTTTAGGACATATGTTATATGAAGTTTTTTCTTATTTTTTGTTGTAGAATCGTTTGGTTAAGTTTGTCGGTTGAATTACTGGATGGTATGTATGTAGGTAATTTAATTGAAATTGATGAAAACTTTAATATCTATTGGTGCCTAAACGGTGAGGTTTATTGACTTTAATAAAGAGTACCTTATTTTTAAGTTTTTGATTGTCTATAAAATGGCGCCCCCAGCTTCTCTGTCAAAATAAAAAGTTATGATGTAAATAAATTTTAAGTTTTAGGTAAATTGCCCTCTGGCGGTATTTAAAAAAGTACTTTTGTCTTAAAATTTTAGAATCTGCAAAGCTCGATTTGTGTGCCAAATATCAACCGGATTGGTTAAAAAATAAATGCAATATCGCGAAAAACCCAAAATAAAAATTGAACTTTAACGGCTTGTAACTCGAAAACGAATGACATTTTGAAAAAATTATATGAAGCTCTACCCTTATTTTGTTAAGTAGAATCTCCCCCTTAAGTTTCGTTATCGATGTTTGAATCACCCTGTATAACAATAGCTCCAAATCGGCTCCATTTTTAAGATAGAGAATTGGGTTGTTCCTGTTATTTTTAAATCGGGTCTTTTTAAATGAAACTTGGTAGAATTGAGCATTAAATTAGACCTTCTGATGGTAAACTATGAACCAGAGGCGCGACATGGAATAATTTTATTATTTTTTTGTCAAAACTTCTTTGGTACTAATATTAATTTTATCAATAATTTGATACATTATACCTATTTTGTGCTTGGTTTTATATAAACTCCGAATGCGAATTGCTTAAAGTGTTCTAATTGGTCAACTTCCAATGAGTCGTTCGAAATTGACCAACCGGAACACATTCCGCAATTCCCATTTCGTAGGTATATGAAATAAGTTATTGACTTTTTACCTGGTGGATTCCGCACTTTGCCAGGCGGTTTCAGTCTGACCGCCTCTACTTGAAGTATCGCTATCTAACCTCACTCTTGGTAAATGAAATGCTTTAATTTTGGGGCTCCTCTGGAGTCTGGGAGTTTGTTCGGGGGTTGCCGCAAATTCACTAGGTGCATCAGGTAGCAGCCATCTAAAAAAATATAGTACACCTGTTATATAAGAACTGTATCTGGATAAACTGTATAAACAATAGCTAATGGTATATCGGACAGTCAAAAAAAAAAAACATTCAAAATAACCATTTTTTGACATGGTCATTTCGTATTGCTAATATTAAATTCTACAGTAAAAAATAACTTTTGTTATTTATTCTTTAATTAGATGGGGATTTGACTATGCCAATAAATGGTTTTTATTTATTTACGCGAAAATAATTTAAAAAATAAAAATAAAAATAAGTAAGCAAATAATAAAAAAGTCAAGAGATCAAATTTGTTTCTAACTAAATGGAGATTCAAAAAAATATTTTTATTTTTGAAAAATGAAGTGGTGTACCATTCTTTAAAAAAAATACCCCAAACCTCTTATGCACAGTTAAAAATTAAAAAAACTGATATACCCTGGGTGAGGGAACGGGGCGACGAAATATATATATTTTTTAATATTTAATGATAATAACCTGTCTCTTTCCGTAAATTCACTAATAGATCTTCCCAAACTAGGCTGACTCAAAGATCTATTTAGAGACATTCTGGGCGAGTCTGGTATGAAGTGACTGGGACCACTGCTCTCATGGTACGACCTACCAAAATCGACTGTAACTTCTGTTGTTGACCTGAGGTCGGCTTCACTTCTGTGCATCGATCTATAATTTAAAACCGATTATTTGTTAATACCACATATCAAATTCTGTATATAGGGTGTTAATAAAGCATGTACAAGGAAATCATTTATATTTTAATACCCACTTTTACAACGATATCTTAAAAAGATACAAAAAAACTTCCTTTATAAGTGTTTCACAGTTTTGGCGCCCAACGTGGGTTGTTTCTGGCGCCCAACGTGGGATATTTTTTGGCGCCCAATGTGAGGGTTTATGGGCGCCCAACCTGGGGAATCCTCAACATGGGTCCAATCCTGTATACAGTGGGTTGAAAAAAATTGTATGAATGTTCACACAAGAATCAAACCTATACCTTCTAAATATTGATGAGGGATATAACTGTGGTTCCCTTACACTACTACCATCGTCTGAATCATATTCCAATAATGTGGGTAAGCTTCCTCTTCTGGGGTAGTAATATTTTTGGTCGGGACCTAAAATTAAATATTGTAATAGTTAGTTAAAAATATCGTGGATTTATTTAAATATCTGCTGTATTATGCCATCCCTGTTACAAAAGTTTTAAGTTTATTTTTTTGTAGTGTTTATGTACTTACCAACATCATCAGGTGCCAAAATTCTTATAATTACGTCCCATTTCGGAGGTTCGAATATGTTTTCGTATTGGACATTTCGGCTAATTCGTTCAAAATCTTCTCTTACTACAGCTTCTAAAAAAATAATTAACAATCTTTAGAAAATGCAAGAATTTAATAAAAATAGCCTTTTAGACCTTAGTTATACACTTTTAAAAATTGTATTTATAAAGGTTTTCAAAAATACGCCCAAATAATGCCATTTTGGATATATATAAAAGGTAAATCTCGTCTATACAGGTTGTTTTTAAAAGGTGCGGAAAAAATGCTACTACAAATTCTCGAGGCTAAAATATGACGATCTAACCCAACTTACCTTAGTCCAAAAGTGGTTAATTTTGAAGATACAGGGTGTTAAAAATTTATTCTGGTTTTAGTTTTGTATAAATTATTTTTATTATTAGGAGATATATTGTCACAATATTTAGCTAGAGAAGGTTTGGGGGTGAGAAATAAAAATTTCTATTAATTTTAATGGTAACTCTAGAGGGCACCACTTGCGGTATCATGTATAAATTAAAACGAAGTATTTTGTTTGGGTCACTCTGTATGTAACCTTTAGAGTCACTTTCTAGTCACTTCACTAGTCTAAGTAATACAGGGTGTTTCAGATATGGATGCTAATCTTTAAGTTTGTGAATCCCTAGGAGATTTTAAGAAAAACAGTTTAAATAAATCTATATCGTAAATGTCTTAACTTTTGGGACACTGAATGGTAAAAAGCCATTTTTTAAAACTTTACCACCTAAATCTCAAATTTAAGTCATTTAGGACATAGGCTTATTAAAACTTTTCATATTAAAATCACCCAAGGTTGCACACTCTTAAAAATA